>CM071936.1:2257695-2483325 GCA_016081115.2 Rehmannia glutinosa
TTCACGGGTTGTCTGTGTATGAAAATAACGAGGTAACTGGTAGATGAGAGCAAGAGACAATTTTGAATCTTTGTGGTTCTATGATTCTAACTTTGCTTTGGAAACTACTCGTGCATTATCAGTTTCCAGAATGCTGAGAAATTTATCATTTGGAGTTTGTTGGTTTGTATGACTTTATGATTTCGGATACTAAGATCAATTCTTGCCTTAGGGTATAAATGAGTTTCTATTTCTCAGAAAGAACATTAAACAAAACTATAAACGAAATGAGATCCGTGTATTAGCAGAATGTGTGTTGCTTCAAAACTATCTGATGATAAATATTCTGGACCCAGTTCCACCATGGAGGGTTCTTCGTCATCAATAATATTTGTGAATCATTGTTGGCTTTACAAAGTGCTCCCAATATCCAACTATATGAGATTTTAGTTGTTGAGTTGTCGTTGGTTTGAATTTATTTGTCATCCCCCTTTTAGTTTATCCTCTTGGTACTTACTACATTGCTTTCTTTTCATAATGTTTTAGAATCATGTGAAATGCATTCTGAAGATGATAAAGCCCTTCTGGAGAAGAACAAGAAAAGGACCGTCAAGACACCTGCTCAAGTTCAAGCATTGGAGAAATTTTATGATGGTAGATTACTTTTCTATTCTGGCTTGCCCTACAATTTAGTTGTCTGTCTTTGACGTAATTGCTTAAAAAAAATGTTCTTTTTTTCCCAGAGCATAAATACCCTACAGAACCAATGAAAATACAAGTTGCAGAGGCCATTGGGTTGACAGAGAAGCAAATCTCTGGGTGGTTTTGCCACAGGCGGTTGAAGGACAAGAAGTTAATAAAGGACATAGAAAGATATACACCTGGTGGAAGGCAGGATCGGTCAAGCGGAGTCGTACAAGATCGTGGAAGCGGGCATAGGCAAGATTCCTGTGGTAGCACAAAACTGGGAGATGATAGGAATTTTGATACCAGGGAAGTTGAAAGTGGAAGGTTGACTCCAAAAGAATTCTCTGCTGCAGACCTCACATATGAGCATGGCAGTCACTATGCTGGAAACTACAATCGTATGGATGATGCATCTTCGGGAAGTAGTTCTTCATTGCGGAGTATGTCTAACCATCAAAAAGGGGGTCCTTTTGAAGCACCAACTTCTAGGTACCTAATACCAAAATTTGAAATGGCTGTAAAGGCTGAAAAACGTAGGTCTGGCCCATCAGGTTACTTAAAAGTGAAGGGTCAAGTTGAGAATGCTGCCATAACTGCAGTCAAGAGGCAACTCGGAAAGCATTATCGGGGGGATGGTCCTCCACTTGGTGTTGAATTTGACCCACTTCCTCCTGGTGCATTTGAGTCCTCAATGCAGGATCCAGTTGAAGGTGAGTTAGAATAGCTGTATTTTGCAAATTTAATACATTTTTTTGGTCCTTCGACTACCTTCCTGATATTATTTGTGATTAGTCTTTTGCTCAATTGCAATATCAATTGCAGAATGCAATCATTAGGGAGTTTAGGCTTGTGATTTTTTTAATAAACTGCATTTCTAACAATTTCATATATCTTGCTTGAGACCCATAGGTCTTATGCGAGGGTTTTGCATGATTCTGCTTGCGATGTTGGGCTTTACAGTGTTATGGTTCTGGTGATTGTTCTTCATTCTAACTATTGCTTGTTTCTAATGCGAATCCATATCAGAAACTTTCTACACTGGAGAAGCTGTTTCCCCTGCCTCACCTGATGTTTCAAAGGCACACCAGAATCCCAAGTTTGGCAAGGTGAGTTTTTCATCAGTACTTTCAGATTTTTTTTAGCTCTTGCTTATCTTGAATTAAATGGTGAAACATCGTCATTTGTTGTACTTGAGGAGTGATCACTTCTGTTAATGATGGAGATACACTATATCTTTTAGGATTTTACATTATCTTATATTTTAGGAAGTCATTTGTGTTTAAGATCTTTTATTCTGGTTTATCTTTTAATGTTTTCTACTTAATTAAATTAGGACTTTTAGTTGGGTCTTATAAATAGTTGTTTTACTATTATTTTTAGCAATGTTGTAAAAATCGGCCTAGGCGCTAGGCGCCCCTAGGCCGATCCGATTTTGCTAAAATCACCGGAAAAAATCGTTCAGGGGAAAATTCGGCTAGGCGCCCAGAAATCGGGCTAGGCGCCTGCCTAGGCGGCCAAAAAATCGGGCCTAGACGGAAAAAAATCAGCCAAAAAATGGTAAAAATTTAAAAAAAAATAAAAAAAAGAGAAAAAAAAATGATATTTCTAGGCGCCCGACTAGGCGGTCTAGGCGCTCGGCCACCGCCTAACGAGCGCCTAGCGATTTCTGCAACCTTGATTTTTAGGGAGGTTGAATATTATTAAGATTTGGGATTTATTCTCCAAGCAATAAACGTTCTTTTGAGAATTCTATTGCCTTGTTTAATACTTATGGTATTCTTGCGAATCA
Organism: Rehmannia glutinosa; assembly: GCA_016081115.2. Taxonomy (NCBI): domain Eukaryota; kingdom Viridiplantae; phylum Streptophyta; class Magnoliopsida; order Lamiales; family Orobanchaceae; genus Rehmannia; species Rehmannia glutinosa. The sequence goes on from CM071936.1 coordinate 2,260,151, forward strand.
ACGGTAGTATTTGTGTTCTTTGTTGTTCTTGCTACGCTTCTGCCTGCTAACCATTAGCGATCTGCAAAATTTATATCTAAAGGTTGTAATGATGTATGTACTGATCATTTAGAAGCTCTAGATGTTGCACTTAGGCATAAAGGAAAAAGCAGGGTTACACTTCCATTAGGCTCAAGTGTCTGGCATCAGCATGCGCACATTGGTATCTCACACAGATATCTATTTCAGTTTAATGTGTGACGACAATTGGAATTTTTTTTTCAGTTTCTTTCATCTGGTGCTTGGGCTAGTCATTAATCCAACATTAGCTATGACAAGCCACCTTCCTTCTTTTCTTGTTATATAGGATCAATCGTGTTAATAATTGAACAATTATTAGCGCATGTGTCTGCAAGTCACACGTCCTACGCCCACATCCTCATCACCCTTATTAATATTTTAAATGTGAGTTGATTATGTGTTGGAAATGATATGATCGATTATACTTTCTTCTAACTTTTTATTTTTATAGGGACGTGAATTCAAGCCCAGCATGGCTTTTGATAACTCTAACATTGATGGAAGGAGTTTTAAAACAAGGCGTGGCTGTGATATTCCTGATAGTTACACACACCAGAAAGTTAGAAATTTGTCCAACCGTGTTTATTATCCCAGGAACAACTCTTTAGAGGAACTGCCTGTAGCTTCTGATATACCTGGTAGTGGGATTAGAGATGAGTATGGAAAGAAAGCCAGGGAGGGTGTTGAAGTTATGAGAACGAATTCTGATTCAAGAAACCCTAATTTGCAACCTTATGGTGGGAAAGTGAGGAAGGAACGAACAGAGTCTTGGTTTCACAAGTATAATGATGTGGGCACAAAGGTTTCCCTTGGAGAAAACACTGAAAATGATTATTCCAATTTGACCATGAAAGTAAATGAATATCACGGTTTTCGGGACAAAGGGTCGTCCAGACAAATTATTAAGGTTATTAACTTCTTGCCACCAATAAGTTTTGCTATTTGCGACTCTGGTACTGATATTTTGTGCTTTGATAATGATGTATGCAGGATGGCAAAATGATTTACCCTGATAGGAGGATAATAAATGAAAATCGAGTTAAGATTCCCGTCGAGAATGGTTTCACCGTAAGTTTATGCCTGGGTCAACACTAATTCTGATGGTATTTTAGAATATTATTGTTAATATACTTTTGTTTTCTTTACGTGTCATCTTAATTGTAGGCTCCAAAAAGAAGAAGGGAAGAATTTCCTCAGCAGCAACACCTGAAAACATTATCAGTAGTGGATAACCTACCAGAAAAGTATCGAGTTATAAGGTTTGACATATTATATATTAGCCTCAATTTAATTGTTGGATATTGGTTTTTGTGTTAGAATTAAGATGTGGTCCAACAGACGCCAACTTCAACCTGGTGGCGTTCTGTAAATTAAGATGCCCACAAGAGATTCTATTAAGCCAATGAAATTTTCTCACTTAGGTTGTCCAATATTCTGATGTTTATCTGGATGGACAGCCTAAATTTGTTTTATCTGGTGACATTCAGATATTAACTCTGTGAACATAAAATTTCAATTTATAGTCAGGATCTACTAAAACGGGTGAAAACTCCAGCATAGTGCAGATAGTTTAATTAAGCCAGAATCATTACATTATGTGAGTGGTCAACACAGTTGGTCCTGAGAGGTTAACTGCGGATGTATTTTAAACAAGGGATAATTACAAAAGGTACCCCTGAGGTTTGACCTAATTACAAAAAAACCCAACTAACTTTCAAAATTACAAAAAGTACCCCTGAGGTTTGAATACGTGTTAAAATTAAGGGGTAAATTGTAATAATTTTATAAATATGAGGGGGGATTTTGAAATATTTTTTGCTTATGAATGGGGTAAATGTTAGACAAGATAAACCTCAGGGGTATTTTTTGTAATTTTGAAAGTTAGCTGGGGTTTTTTGTAATTAGGTTAAACCTCAAGGGTACTTTTTGTAATTAACCCTTTAAACAATGATGTTCATAAGACTTTTAAATAAACACATTCATATTCACCAAAATATTTATGAAAAAATCGAGAGTGTAGGGTCATATGCAAATGCAAGAGAAGTGAAGAGATTGTTGACATATTTTCTGGGAAGATGCAATGAGTCTTTATGTTCTTGTAAATTTTCAGCAAACTTCTAATTGTGCTGGCTCGACAATTTTCCTATTGTAATATAAAATTGTGTACTTTTTTTCTGATGTTGCACAAATATTTGTATGCTTTAGGTCTGGAACAGAGATGCCATCCAGTTTTAGTGAAGACGAGGAAAGTGCAGAAACAAGTTCTTCGGTGGATTAAGAACATGTCAAAGTATGGGAACAAAATATGGATGCAAAAGAGTGCTTTCTATTTGAATAATGGGACTAATTGCATCTTTCAGAGTACCAAATATACAGTTCAAGGTTTTTTTGTCATTGTAATACTAGTTATAGCTCTTTTAGGAATAACGTTCGTTGCTAGAGACCGGTGATTTTGTCATGGCCGTATCGAGTTATCCTAATCTATGCTCAGTTATTTACTTTTCTTGTACAGAGATAGTTTCTTCTTTAATTTGATTTAAGGAAAATAGTTTGTTTGTGCTGCTTTTTACTGTACGAAGTAAAATACTGTTGGAGAATGGTTAAAAACAGTAATAGGTTAGAATGGGAACTTCAAATTGAATGATTTAGTCCATGATATACAGAACAGACGAGAGCTAAATATTCGATTGGTTAACTTTTTTGATCTGTCATTTGAGATCAACAAAAATAAAATTGAGGTCAAGAAGATTCTTGTAGAACTTGAGTAGGGGGACCTCTGATAGCCCCAGTTATGGATACTGCTCAAGGTTGACTGGACTGCCATAACAATTGATGGATAGGAGCCTACTCTAACTAAGAGCAGCTTCTCTAGTGAATCGCATAGGAAGGAAAGGATCACAAAGGCCTCACCGACCTGCCATCGGTTAGAGCGTGGTTGAGTGATTCTTCTCTAATTTTTTTGTTCATTTTAAGAAGATTTTATTTATATAAGCTTTCATGTATGATGCCAGTTAAAACAAAAACTAAGGGCACAATTGCATATGCTTTCATTTTGAACATTTTCATTTTGCTAGAGAATAGTGGTAAAAAAGAATTTCAAAGAAAAAAGATGATTTTTGAGAGTGTGATTGATGTAAGATGAAAAAGTAATGATGAAAATTTATTTGATTTTAAAATAGTAAAATAATGATTGAATATGATTGATAATTAGAAATGTGCGAGTGAGTGAGTAGTGAAATTGTGAGAGAATGTGTAATAATGATTAGTTTTTTGTGAAAAAATGTATAGATGTGATTAATAAGAGAAAAAATGAGAAAAAGTAAAAGTAAAAGAATAGTATATTTTCTGAAAATTTTCATAAACAATCGCATGTTTGATAAAAAAAAAATTCCAGCGGAACGAAAATGGATTTTTTTTCTTATGCGGCCTAAAGAAGCTTTGGATCCTCACATTGGTGATTTTTAACACTTCATTATTTTACTGATACAAAAAACTCTGCCGAGGTTTGGGCTAGTTACAAATAAACCCATAAATTTTTAAAAATTACAAAAACCCCTTTGAGGTTTGATTATGTTTTACAAATTTCTCCATAGGCAAAAAATATTCCAACCAAACCCAAGTACCCAACCTCCTCTCCCCCCCCCCCCAAAAAAAAAAAAATAAAATAAAATATACAGTTACTCTATAAATTAAAGACAAAATCAAACGCAAAAGCTTGTATAAAACGGTCTCATAGACATTGTCCGAGACGGATCCTATATATAGATATAAATTCAACCCAAACCCATGAAGAAAAAAAAAACGCATAGTTTTTGTGTTCTGAATGAACTGCGAGTAAAATGAAATAAAAATAAGATTTCTGCTTGCTTATCTTCTAAAAAATACTTTTCCTTTTGCAAATTGAGTGACAACTTGTGTATTCATTAGACCAGATAAGAATTATCTAAAGAGAATATGAAATCTAATTATGGATTCACATTCAAAAATCTTAATACCGGTCTGGTAAGAGGGGCTAATATAGTTTTTGCTAATGACCAAAATCTGGTATAACAACAAATCTGTGGTGCATAAGTTAGTCTGTCGACTAAAAAACCCTTGTCATATTGTCCTCAACATTCTTTGCAAGTAAATTTGGATTTCTTCACCTCAATCAATCTCAGTCTGCTTTCTTGTTTGAGTCTGCATCAGTTTCTTCAGAGCTACTCGTTTTAGACTCGTCAAACGCCAGTAACTGTGCAGAAAAGATTGGCGTGTCAAAGACGTTATTCGAACAAGAAAAGTGGTACATAGCATCAATCAGTAGAACTCATTGTAATGGGGATAATTACAGGACACTATCCCTGCGGTTTGGGGTAATTACAAAAAAACCCAGAGAAGTTTCAAAATTATGAAAAAAAATGCAAGGGGGGGTAACTGTAATATTTTTACAAATGTAAAGGGATGTGTTTGAAATGTTTTGCCTTATGAAGGGGTAAAATATAATACAAAATCAAACCTCAAGGGGATTTTGGTAATTTTCAAAAACCTCTGGGTTCTTTTGTTATTAATTCAAACCTTGGGGGTAGTTTTTGTAATTATCCCATTATAATAACCTAAGAATACAAAATAAAATGACTCACAGGTTTGACTTCTCCATTCCATATGCAATGTGCAGCCAAAAATCCAATGACACCAGGCACGATATACAACAGTGCAGGCTGGAAGAAGATAGGATATTAAAACTCTCAAAAACAAAATGAGGGTATCTTTGGACAATGCGATCTGGTCGAGAAGATTACTCACCTGTGCAGCTTGAAACCAGTTCATGACAATGATCGTAGCAACCAAACCAACTGTATATCCTACAAAAGCGCTCTTAAAATAATGGCTTCCTTTCCCTCTCGAAACATCAAATCTTAGTGCCAACGCTACAAAAATTCCTGGAAAGCAAAAGAAAAATCAAACATGAGTCATCCACCCAGCAACCTATTTACATGAAGCATAGAAAAGAGAGACAAAAGAATTCATATTTGTCTCTCTATAAAAGTAAGAACAAGAGTCTCAACCCATATGCATGCACAAAATTTACAATTGCACTACAAAATAAAATCCGAAACTTAAGTTAATATTCATACCAGGAATCACTATATCACCGAGTCCTAACATAGAAAATGGACGCGCAGAATCTGATGTAGGGAATAAAAGCTGCAAAATGTGAAGCATGATTATATTAGATACATTTAAAATATGACTCAGGTTTACAGAAAAATCATCATCACCATGCCAGTAAATCATGTTATAGACTTGAAGTACGGACCTTTATTGGAGCATCAAAAGATTTAGCAACGCTAACCATTACTGGGGTAAAAAAGACCCAGAATATGTCATATACAAAAAGCCCAGCCTGCAGCAATTGGCATAAAATTTTCATTAACTTAAAACCATTAGAAGTTGCAATAGTTAACATATAATAAAAATTCCATTCTTACCAAGAGAATAGCACCAGTCTTAAATGAGCCAAGTGAAAGCATTTCAATTCCCTGAAATTGTTTTAAAGAAGAAAAGGAATACGAAAAAGATCAGTAAAAAGCTTTTCCACTTAAAAATTGTCGATGAAAATAAGATAATTCACTACTGTGGAAGTTTGAATTTCAAGGTATACAATTTTAATTTCGTGCATTTTGAGAAATCCTGTGCAAGTTGAGGGCGTAAAGGTATTTAAAAGTCTGTTGTGTTATCCAACCTGAATGCAGAATGCAAGCCCCAAGATATTGTTAGCTAGCCAATGCTTCTTTGAAGCATACCACACACAAAAGAAGGTTCCAGGAATTGCAGCAATGATCTGTGATTTTGTAAACTCAACCTCCAAAGCTGTGCAACAAACATGTAAAAAATATATCATACTGCATGTTATAAGCAATACAATGTCAAGCAGATCAAACAGAAAGCTTTGAAGGAGATTCTTTAATTTCAGTTTACAGAAAGTTTAAATGACATTAACAAACATTAAGCTGTCTATAAACAAGCTATAAATGTTTTCAATCATAAAATGTACAATTGGCAATAATACCAAGGCATGCTAGTGTTCAAAAGCATGCTCCTTTCTAGTGCACAACTTAACCATGTAATCGTTTCACCTAGTCAATTATCCTTCATTTTCAGGATAAATCTGCTCAATCTTATAAAAGCATTAAACTTCATATGTCAGAGCTGATCTCCAAAACTAAAATATAAAAGAAAAGGGGATGACTACACATCTCTTAAAAGAATTTCTAATTTGCAGTAAAAGCAAAATCAATAATTAATTGATCTTGTGCATGAAAATTCAGAACAGGAAGAAAGGAAAAACATATACAAGTCATCCATGAAACAAAAATATAACGAATCTTTGTAAATCATGTTAGCACTTCAACGCATGACACTTTTGAAATAAAAATATGGCCTTTGTCCCGAATTTATTGCTCACATCTCCTTTTTGGCTTTTTGGGATATTCCATAATAAAACTTCATTTCCTAATATGGAAATTTTATTTCGATAATTATTATCTCATTTAAAATAATGATATAACACCTTACACCACTATCAACTATTATTTGTTAAGACAATTTTTCAACACTCATTGAAAGCTATATGCCGAGTCAAATTAGACATATAACTTTGAGATGGAGAAAGTATAATTATGCAATGAAATGGAACAGCAATCACGGTCATCCCTAAGAGAAAATTGAAACATGCTGGATGAAGTATATAACTAGCATTTCCTAGAGAGAGAAAAATGAGGCTTAAGAGCATTTATCATATTAAAAGAGAAGTAGCAAAAAAGATAAATACAAAAAGGGGATGCGTGAAAAAGTAGCATATGATTTCTAAAGATGACAGGAAAAAGAATCAGATACAAAGGTATTGGTAGGTCCATACACCGGAAGTATGGGAAACGCCATACAATGACATTATCGTTCCATTGTGTGGGCAGGAATCGTTTAATTGCAGGTAGCAATGTTGCCCTACAAAATTGACATGAGGAAGGTTAATAGACATATAATATAATTCTCTAATTAACCCAAAAAAATATTAGAATATCCCAAATGGAAAAACATACGAAAGAGCAGCAATCCCAAGTACGAAAAAGTAGCACGTTAATACAGCATTAACCAAGTCTTTTGACAGAAATTTGAATAGCAAAAACAGTGACAGCAACATCGCGCTCCCAACCAAAGGAAACCGCATGGCATGTTCATTGGACATTGTCTCCTGAATAATTTAATAGCATGACAAAGAAAAGGTCAAAACATATTCCAAAGGGCACAACATTTAATTGCTGGAAATGCATTTAGAAGCTCAACTTACTGACGGTGGAGTTGGCTTAACAGAGCGATAGCAACCCACGTACACAGTTAGACAAGCCGTCAAAATGACATTTAAATTTGGGTCTACCTTCACAACAAGTGGGGCTAGGGTCAAACCTGAAGTCAATGATAAAGCATGTGGTCAGAATGTTCTTAGGCAGAGACAATAATGCAATATTATAAACTGTATCAAACCTCTATATTTGCTAAAATCCATTAGTCACAAAGCAAGTTAATCAGACATGAGCAAGAAATTTCCAGAAGATACATGAGTGCCTAAATGCAAGTCTGAGCAGACACATGGCTTCTAACCACGATCACAAATACATCAAGAGTGAAATTTTACCTTGACAAATTACAATGGTATGCTAATGTTTTATCTACCGATTGCATCATGACTTTAGACTAGATCAGATCTGATATGCCCAATGAGGAAAAACAGATATCATAGATTTATTTGTCCAGATCAGTTCATGAACTTTCTAGACCATCAGCAAAATTCAGTACCACAACAGATGTAAATCAAAGTACCCATTGCCAGACCAAAAGCAAGTACGGTAAAAGTGTGCATCTAACATTGCCCCAGAAAAAAAAATAAAAAATCACAGCTTCAATTTGCTAGTGCAAAAACAACAGAACGAACTAATTCTTTTTATTATCCAGAAGCCAAAAAAACTGCGAAGCAGAAAAAGATAATACCTGCCAGAGCCAAATTAGCGAGACGCTCATTATTCTTCATTCTAAATCCTGATAAATTCTGAACTGTCCTCGATTTTCCTTCAAAGAAAATACAGCATCAGAAACCCAAAGTACAGATGAAAATCAAATAGTATATCAAGTTGTGATCTTTCCAAGATCCTCTACATGAAGAGACAGATTAATGAGCAATCACACTATAACTTTCTTGCTTTCTTCCCTTTGGCAGAAACATATAATCTGAACCAAGATTATCGTGAAAGAGTGATTTAGGGAACAAAATTCAATCTTTCAAAACATGCAATTCAATTTGTTTTTCTTTATCCATCATCAGAACAAAATCTTTCCTACTCAATTAGCAGATTAAATCTCAAGATCATGTCAGAAACGAAGAAGAAACGCCCAACGACACAAATCTTCTCCAATTATTTATTCGCACATCATTTTTTACAATTCTTGAATTCAACCAAGAAGCATATGCTTTAATTCTTCTAAAGAAAATCCATTTTACATTCGCATAAATGAACGGATAAGCATACATATACATGTGTAAACATAGATATGTATAAATATGAATTAACATATAAAAATCAAGAGAGAATTGACGGATAAACCTTCAAACAAGAAGAAACTGATGGATTCCTTTTTTCTCTCACTGTACACCAATCCTCAATTTTCGAATACACAGATCGGGGACACCGTCAGTGTGTGTAATTTGCACACACGGACAGAGAGAAAAAAGAGGGTTTTAGTATTTTTTGCACACAGATGAAAGGGGTAGAGAAATTTAATTAAAAAGGCATTTTTGAGATTTATAAAATCGCAAGAATTATAACTTATTGGTTGTACATTTGACCAGAGTGTGTGTACATCTGATGAGTTGGTCTATACGTACAATGACATCGAAGCGTGTGTAGGAACTGCAGGATAAGATACTGCAGGGGTTAATGCAAGGCGGAGCCACGTCGCGGGAGGAGCATTGGGCCAATCTTATAATGCCACATCAGAATCATAAAATATCTTGCGATATTAATTTCCCCCTTTATTTAATAATAATTTAAATTAAACATAATTAAACTTTAAACTAGACAACTCATTGTCCTCGTTTATTTCATGTTATACCTGGATGAATACTTCATGTGCATAATAATTATAGATTTATTATTGATGTTTAAGTATATGTATTTACTAATTTGGATTTTTCTTTATAATACATGTTACAAATCTTAACAAATCCATCATACTTTTGGATTAATTAATAAAAATGCAATTTCTTAATTGTAAAAAAAAATCGCAACAAAAAATGTAAAATATATAACATCGACAACCAACATTTTCTTTTTTTTTTTTTTTTTTTTTTTTTTTTCTATCAGACAACCAACATTTTCTTAAGAGGTTTGACCTAACTCACATGTCATCGGTGTAAATCGAACCCTAAACCTACTAGTCTTAGGATCCCCCACCTTACCACTAGGTTAAGATCTCATTGGCTTAATGTGGATTTTTTGTTATATAACATTGTAAAGTTTACTTTATTATTTGAAACGATGTGTGTATATCAATATATTAATGATATGTGTTCCCTCAAAAATATATATATATATATATATTAATGATTATGTGGCATGTATTGATAAAGTAAAAAGAAAAAATATTATCATAATTTGTTATTTTGTTAAATGAAATTCATAGTGTTTGAGTAATACTTGAACAACAAACTGTATGCTGTCAATGCTAAAGTATTATCCAATTCTCTATATTTCATCATTGAATTATTATTTTCAAAACCATAACTACTTTTTATTTAAGAAAGTAATGTTAATTTATTTTTCTTCAAAAAATGAAATCACCACACAAGCTTGTACAATGTGAATTTATTCTTTATGTTATTAGATAATTGACCTAAATGTGAAATATACCTAAGTTTCACTGAAATATGTTTTGAGAAGATTTTTTTCGTGTTGGCTGACTAAGTAATTTCTCATAATATTATCAATTTCTTTTGATTTTTATTTTAGATAAATGAAAATATATAAAAGAAAGAAAAAAGTCCCGATCAGAAGTCGATCAGGTACTAAAGGAAAAATAATGCAAAATTTTAGAAAAATTACTTAAAAACGTAATTTAAGTGAATGACGTTTTTGTCTCAAGGATTTTCGAGTTATGTTGTCATTTGTTGTTTTTGCACGTGCTCGAGTATTGTCTTGATGGTCTGATGTATCTTGTGGAATGTCGGCCCAGGATCCTCGGGCTATAATGTCCATATTCTTCATTGCTTCTGAGGGAGTACATGAGTGAATGAAAAGCGAAGTAGTTGAAAAATCGCCTAGCTTGGTCTTTAAAGCTCTTGATTTGTCTTGTTCTTCTTTATATTGCTCATCGTCTTCCACCATCGCACCACCTCTTTGGAGCTATTGTCGCACACGGCTTGAAAGCTCTCCGAAAGTTCAATCGAATTAAAACTTTTCGAAGGATCACTAGGTTTTAACACGTAATTACTAACAGTGTTGTTGTTATTCACGATCTCAATGACCTTATTTAAGTCGGCATTCTCCTTGTCAACCAACTCATCAGCCTGCGCCTGGTTATGAACAGTGTATGATGGTTGAGGTTCGTGGACCACCAGCGAACGCTCCTTGTTTATTCTTTGGGCAATATTACTTTGATTTGGGCTAAGATTTTGCGCGACATCATTTATCTCAGTATCCTTGTCGCTCAAAGATTCAAAAGAGTTTTGAGTATGCACCTTCGAATAAGCATCTTTACCATTCGTTATATTGTTGCTCGCAGCAACATGTTTTTTCTTGTTATTAATTGTAACCCAAGCTTCCGTAACAACTTCTTTTCCCTTATAAATATTTCTTCCATGCTTGTTGTTATTCCTCACAACTGATCGTCATCTATTCCTATCATCATCTTTATACTCTTTGGATTGTGGGAATATTAACCTCATGAGTAGTGGAATATCGACAATTGGTGATAAAATGCCCCACAATCTGACAATTCATACAGAAATCCAATAAATTTTCGTAACCAAGGGAAACAAAGGAGCAATGCCCCACCCTTTACACCATAATTGATTCTTGAATTGGACTATTGAAATCCATTCCACCAATACTCTAACAAAGTGACCAACATCACCCGATAAAGAACGTTCATCTATTAGAAGCGGGGTTCCGATCACACTAGCCAAATTCATAATCATGATTTATGCCAATATTCGATGATCAACTCATAAATTCAAACTCATACTTGAGCCATAGAAGTGTTTACCTTATATGAGTTAAAATCTGGGATCCATATTGATAGACGGATTGAACCGGATTGTAAATTCCATGCATGATTCGAAAAAGCATAGTTTCGGTCCTCCATGGAATCGAGCTGGATGTTGTAATAGCCTCTACCAAGAGATATTAACTTCCAGTTCTTCGACACTTTCCACATTGAAGCCAATTTCACCCTGAACTCCGAAGTTGAATCTGATTTCGAACCTTTAGATAGAATAATCCGACCAATTAATGAATTCTTGAGTTCGTCTGTTCGTTGTTGATAAATATCCTCACCTATAGTGACGGAGAAAAAAACACCCTTCTTCACATGCCGAAAATCATCCATCGGCATCCAATTCATTGCAAACGTTGGTATGGAGTCCCCTTTGTAACTGATCTTGTGCACGTGTGTGGAAGTGTTCGGGTTGGGGTTTAAACCCTCCATAGGGTAAACCCTAGGAATAGGGCAATGGGGAAACGAAGGAGGGGCTCCAGACATCTCCTTTTTGGCGGTGGCATGAGAAGAGACGGTCGCGTTCCTCAAACCCATGGGGATGCCCCAGTTCGTTTATGTCTACACCTCGCCGCACATCGTATCGCAAGGAGGTAACCTTGAGGAAGACCCATCAACATATGGGAATAGAAGACAATCGATGGAGTCCAGACCGGAGGACTAGAAGACAAGAATCGAACGGCGATCGGAAGAATTCATGGAATTGCCGTCCGATAATTTAGGAAGCTCAAGTCATTATTATTTTATTTTTTTCTTTTATATCACGAGCTAATTAAATACAACTCCATCAATTTCTTGTTGAATTATTTGGGAAAAAAGCACTTGTTTATTTTTAAAAATAACCACCACTATTTATTTCTCAATACAACAAAAAAATATAGATATAGAATAGTAATAATAAATAATCATAGACATTTTGAATATAATTATTTTAACATTGTATTAAGGGTTCGCTCTAATTTATATTGATACTATTTTTTTTGAACACTATATTTATACATATATGTCTTTTTTACTCGTATCCAAACTATTATCAGCGACTTTATGCAAATGAAAATCGAGTTACTTTGAAGAAATTATGACCTCAGTAGCTCAGCGATCGTTAATGGCGGCAAGGCGTCCGTTTTTCCCCAGCAAGAAATTCACCAAGCGAACACGCAGTTTTTCTACTCACAGCCCCATTAACTATTCTCCCACTTCTCCGCAAACCCTTTCGTTGGATTCATTTTTGCTGGAAAAGATTTTGTGGGCTCTAAAGAGAGGTCAGTCCATCAACACCCATTTATTTTATCAGCTAAACCCATCAACATACGCGCAAGTTCTTTACGAATGTCGTAATGATTTGCATACTGGTCAGAAACTTATTGATATAATTGCATTAAATTACCCGAATTTCAAGCATTCCTCGGTGTCATTAAGCGCCGCGGTACATGTATTAGTGAGGAGTAAAAGAATATCTGATGCACAGGCTTTGATTCTAAGGATGATTAGGAGGAGTGGGGCTTCTAGAGCTGAGATTGTTGATTCTTTATTAGGTACTTATGAGAAATGTGGGTCGAATTTGTATGTTTTCGATTTGTTTATTAGGACTTACGTGCAAGCTAGGAAGTTTAGAGAGGCCATTGAGGCGTTCCGTTTGTTAAGAGTTAGGAATGCTTGTGTTTCTATTAATGCGTGTAATAGTCTTCTAGGTGGACTTGGTAAAATTGGGTGGGTTGATTTGGCAAGAGAAGTGTATGATGAAACGATGAGAGGTAGAACGGATTTGAATTCTTACACGCTCAATATCATGGTAAATGTGTTCTGTAAGGATGGTAAGATAGAGAAAGCTAAGGAGTTTTTAATGGAGATGGAGAAAAGAGGAATATTTGCAGATATTGTGACTTATAATACTTTGATAAATGCTTATTGTCGTGAAGGGAACGTTGAAAAAGGTCTCGAGACGATGAGGTTGATGTGGGACAAGGATTTGAAACCTTGTCTTTTGACTTATAATTCAATGATCAATGGTTTTTGTAAAAATGGGCAGTATGAGAGAGCGAAGGGAGTTTTAAATGAGATAGTGCAGAATGGTCTATGTCCTGATGCTGCCACTTACAACTCATTGCTGGTTGAATGTTGCAGGAAGGATAATGTGGTAGAAGCTGAGGGCGTTTTTCATAAAATGTTATGTAATGGTGCTGTCCCAGATTTGGTTAGTTACAGTTCGATTATTGGTTTTTTTTCAAGAACGGGGGATCTCAGTCGGATGATGGCTTATTATAAAGATATGCAGTTCAAAGGCCTGATACCCGACAAAATTGTTTATACAATTCTGATTGGTGGATTCTGTAGACACGGTGCCATGTCAGATGCTATGAAGATACGTGATGAAATGATGAAACTGGGTTGCCAGATGGACGTGGTAACTTACAATACTATTTTGAACGGCTTATGCAAAGAAAAGATGCTTTGTGAAGCAGATGCGCTTTTCAATGAGATGGTGGAAAGGGGCGTGTTTCCTGATTTTTGCACTTACACAACTCTAATAAATGGATATTGCAAGAGTGGAAATATGGATAAAGCGCTAAACTTGTTTGGTTCTATGCTGCAAAGAAATCTGAAACCGGATGTGATTACATACAACACCTTGATTGATGGATTTTGCAAGACAGGCGAAGTGGAAAGAGCCATTGAGTTGAGAGATGACATGATTTCTAAAGGGATATTTCGTAACTATATCACATACGGTACACTAATGAATGGATTCTGTAACGGTGGTTATCTATCTGATGCATTTAAATTATGGAATGAGATGGTTGATAACGGTATTGAGCCCAACATTGTTATATGCAATTCTCTTATCAAGGGCTATTGCAGGCATGGTGATCCAGAAAAGGCATTTGAGTTTTTGAAGAAGATGAGGTCAAGAGGAGTTGTTCCTGATTGCATCACATTTAACACTCTGATACATGGATTTATGAGAGAGGAGAACGTTGATATAGCTTTTGACTTGGTGAATCAAATGGAAAAAGAAGGTCTTGTACCTGACCAAATTACCTATAATGTTATTCTGGAACAGTTTTGTAAGCTTGGTAGAATGCAAGAAGCCAATAAAATATACAGAAGGATGATTGAAAGGGGCATCAATCCTGATAGATCTACGTATACATCGTTAATAAACGGTCACGTCTCACAGGAAAATTTAAAGGAAGCTTTTCAGGTCCACGATGAAATGCTGCGCAGAGGTTTCGTGCCTGATGATAAGTTTTAGTTTCAGTGTTCGAGATGCTAATATCTCGGTGGCTGTTAAAAGGATTCTGATTGCTAAATTTCTGCAACATTTACTGCATAACTTCATTTGACAACAGGACAAAATGTTGATCGAGTAATGAAGGTGGGTAAAACTTACCTCATCATTGTCATTTTAAAGTTGCATAATCAACATTTATTTTGGCAGTCATTGCAATTGGCTGGAGTTTTATCCCTACTGCTAGCATATCCTCCCAGTTGCTACTTTTTGCCCAAATGTGAAAATAAAGTATCAAGTAACAAATTTTTTCTTGCTTACCGACAGATTTAATTTGCTTTGTATCCAGGAATTGTTGAGGCTGGGGTAGAGTTTAAGGCATATAAACTTGGAGATATAGAGAACAAACAAGGTATTTTGCTTCTTAATGACGAAGTTTGCTCATGCTCCAGGAAATTGAGCCAATGATCAGACTGGAAGGCAGAAAATGTCCAGTCATGGTACTCCCTAACTTCAATTTTCTTTCTTCTCTAAAGTCTTTTGGTTAAGCTTAGCCAATGATAATAAGTTTCCCGTCCCTTGATACTTTGATCACAGTTGTGCTTTTTCAGATTTAGTAAAGACAGAAAGTGAGCTGATTCTGACAGTAATATAGCTTGTGGCAATCCTCAATGCTCATGCTATAACTTTCAGTTTGTTGCTGATCCAATTCTTTCTTGTGTATGATCACTAATGTGAGGTAAGTCGCATGTTTGGAAGCATCAAATTTCCCTTTAGCTTCCCGTAATATCATTTCACCAAAAGGGAAACAAAATGTTTGAACCCTTGAGGACTGATATAGTAATCCTGGCTTATAAGCATGTGTTTGATATTCATAATTCCGTTCAAGAATCGACATGGTTCAATATTCATAAGATCAATACTTTTAAGTCAGAAAGTAAGAATGATGCTTTGGGAAAGAAAAGGTGACTAATAATGAAACCAGTTGTTTTATTAATAAATTTGGTTATTGTCGGAACATAGATTAAAACTGTAACAAGGAAAACATTTTCAATGTATAATCATGTTTCCAAACTGTATCATAGTTGGTTATAGAAAACTAAACAGATAAATTGTATAGGCACTTGGACAGTTTAACTAGTGTATTCCTGTGTGGTTCTTTCTGGATGAATTAATTGAATGTAAACGTTGTATGAATTTTATAAACAGAAAATTAACAGTTAATTCTTGAAAAGCTCTCAAGGAGCTGAATCACCTGGGATATGCAGGACGCATGCATGACGACACAAGCTAGAAAATGAAGATTAGAGGGACTAGATTTATTTTTCTCTTGAAAATAGTAAATAAAGAGGTACTTTGATTTTCTTTTTTAACGGAATCGCAATTTTAAAATTTAACAATTATATATTTACGATATTTGTACTAATTTTGAAATTTTATGAAGTTTAGGGGCGGCCGCCGACTTAGCTGGGATCAACATTGTGCTTCAGTGATACAGTGATAGAGACTTGTGCTTTCAGGGGTGATTGACCTAAGTTTGATCACGTGCGAGTGCGTATGCGTTTTCAACAGCCGATGTGCATACTATAATACTATATCTGTATCATACTGATCTACCATTTCCTCTCGATGAAGAAAATGTGCTCGTCCAACTGGTACAAAAACCACTTCCCTGAGAATTTGGAGCTTGATTTTTTTTCTTGTTTTCGATATGGAGCATAGCTCGGTAACTTATCGATATCTAGTGAGCTTGAATTCAGCTCCTTGGTTGGGAGTTGATCTTAAATCCAGAACTTACTTCACATTTGTTGTGATTTCTTCCAGGCATAATGAATAATGTATCCGGTGAAGACTAAAGTTGCTGTAAGGTTTTAAATTTAGTATTGTTTTACATTAATGCCATATTTTTATAAGTTTTTTTTTTTTTTTTGACTGCAAAGATTTTTCTAAATATTAATGTGCATAGTTTTGTACCTACAGCCCTACATACTGTGCAATTAACTTAAAAAGATAAATGAATCGTAATTTGGATTTTTTTAGCATGCCTTTGTAATGACTAATGATATGGTTTGTAGTTTTCGTTATAAACGTTTTGTTATTTGTTCATAATTTATAGAATAATATATGGTGATTTACTATTTGTGACATCCAACATATAATCTCTCCTTTTCATTTTACACTAATGTAATTAACTTAATATGAAGTTCTAAACTACGTTTGACATTTTTTTAGTTCAGCATTATTATCTTTAAAAATAATAATTAAAATTCGTAATATTACATTATTGTGTTATCATTATTACATTATTAATTCAGTGATGGTAGTTCTGAAATATGTAAAGAATAAATACTCCCTCCGTCCCAATTATATACTCCAGTTGAACTTTTCACACAGATTAAGAAAAAGTATTGAAAATTACAAATATACAAAACAATTACTTGATTTGCCCCTATTTAATGAATAGTGGAAATTAAAGAAATGTGTATTAAATAGGGTTATAACTTATAATAGTAAAAAAATAGAAAAATTACTATTTAATATAGAAACTGGACTATATATTTTGAACATCCAAAAAAAGAATAGTATATTATATAATTGGGACGGAGGCAGTATGAACAAATTTTAAGTCGGACATAAAGAAACATAATTTAATATTGAGATAGAATGGTAACGTATTTTGTGGCAATGGAAAAGTTCGAATTTAGCAAGGCTGTCATAAATTTAAATTTAATTTAATATGATTAAATTAGTAAGCAAATGAAGGGCGGCGCGTGACGGACACAAGTGGTATAGGGCGTGGGGAAAGGAAAGTTGATGGTGGGGAGGAATGGGAGAAAGGAGACAAAATGTACGGCGGAGGAAATCGCGGAATATATAGATCCGGTGGTCAACTTCTGTCCCCACCCCCATCAACTGTTATAATTTCTTGTTGAATTTTGATGATAATGTCATGTTTTCAATGTAAAAAAGAATTTATTTTTCTTTAATAATTTAATGGATTTATGTTAGTGGATAAAATCGGTCTTTCATATCTCTATTTTATTACCTAATATTATTAATTATTGGATATAACTACGATTTTCCAGCTTACGCAACCCATTATATCTTACAAAGCACTTGGGGGCCTATCAAACCAAATATAAAAAGTCCCTCAAAAAAAAAAAAAAAAAACCAAATATAAAAAGGCATTTTCATCTCATCTGTATTAAATTTAGATTAATTGCAGTTAATTACTGTTTTTACTATAGTATTCTCTCATTTTAGGTACTGACTTGAGAGTTTGAGGGCTTTTCTGGGATAATCTTGGGGCCCGTCTAATGTTTACTAGTGTTGCAGATAAATTTTCAACCGAAAAATTATCAGTTCCGGAGAAGAATTGGACCATTGTTTAATTAGAGTGATCTGCTGATTTTAAATAATATTAATGTAGTAATTCGAAAAAATATTTCATGAATCACAATCAAATATGATTAACGTAAAAAAAAATCATGACCTAATTAATTAATTCAGTAATTATTGTTACATGTGATTATAATATCCATCATAAAAATAAATGAACGAAATAAAGAGAAACGAAATGATCACACTCAAAAACATGTGTATGTACGTACTCTGATTAAATATTAATTTTAATCTAAAAAAGAAAGAAAAAACGATACATTGTATCTATATATAAAGGAAGAGCGGTGGGCTCGAGACGATCCTCGTAATTTGAGAGTAGCAAAAAACAATAAAGAGAAAGACAGGGGAGTGGCGCTGACAATGTAGGCGTACACTAGCCTCATGCACTAGATCTGCGCTGTCACTTACTTTTCAACTTTACATAAACCCCACTACACAGATTAGAGGATCCAAGACTTTGAGGTTATGTAAACATATATACTTCAATAGTGCAAACAATCCTGATTTTTTAAAATATATCATATTAAACTCTTTTCCTCCAATCACTCTTCAGAAACTTCCCCCAATCACTAAACAAACATACCCTAAAGGACAGCCCCGTGCATACTTCAATAGTGCAAACAATCCTGATTTTGTTAAAACCTCAAAATTCCCGTCCAGTCCCGATTGATCCACGCCTAGACGCTAGACCCCCCTCGTCTGCCTACGATTTTTTTTTCTATTACGCCCAGGTCCAGGTCCCGTCTAGCCCCGATTAATCTCCGCCTAGGTGATAGGCCCCAATCTGCCTCCTAGCTAGCTAATACTTTTTACAACGTTAGTTAAAAAATATCCAAAATTGACTTTTCCACAAAGTTTTAGGGTGGGATCGCAGTAATGAGGTTCATCCTTTAAGACTGAGAAGGACCAACTAATTAATCTTTGATGTAAACATTTTATTTTATTTCTCTAGTTAATTTATTAACAACTTCTTTGAAATGAAATTTGGATTCAATTTAGATCAATAAATTTTGGTGCGATTGGTTGATCTTACGTTACAATTCTTTCAATTTTGGGTGACAGTAGCGTTGAAAGATAGGAAAAATCAGAATAAATTTTGAGAGTATGATGTATATAATATGTAAATGACTAAAATAATGGTTATGTGTGATTAATGATTTTGAAAATAAAAAAGAGTAAATAGTCATGTATTTATAATATGAGTGTGTAATAAGTAAAATAATAATTTGATATATTTGATGATTGAAAAAGTATGAATGAGTAATAATGTATTTTCAAAAATGTTCACAAGTAGTTATATATTGAGATAAAAAAAATTGAGAGAAAAGTTTGCAGTTTTTTTTTTTGAAAAAAAATCCACGACCATGTATGATTTGTTGATATTTGTTTTGATCATTTCTATTTTTTGTGAGAATGGGGTACAAATATTATCCGAGAAAATGAGAATAAATTTTGAGTGTGATTGAATATACGTTGGAAATGTGATGATGATAATTGGTGATATAATTGTTTAATAAAATAGTGAATGAATGTAATTTTTTTTGATAATTGAGATTACATGTTCTCACATGATTAATTATTGGGGAACTTATGAACTGCCGCATGTAAACTGCGAGAATGCACAATGACTTCCACGTCCTTAATATATTCAACTACAGTGCACAAGGAATTGTACCCCAAGTGATTGCGCCATGTTGGACTCCCCTCTATCTAGCCGCATGTTTCCACCGAGTTTCAGCCTCTCACATTGCTACTGCCTACTTAAAACTCTCAATATTAATTGTTTCACTATTGTACTCCGAAAGCTCGAACACTTGACCTTTCCTATATTAAGAGTTCCATCACCTTAACAAGTTAGTCAAGGGATTGAATTGAATGTAATTGTTGACTTGAATAATAAATTAGATAATAATATATTTTCGATATGATTGTATAATAATAATTGATAGTAATATTTTTCATCAAATAATAAAGTAATGTGATTGACGGTTGAAGAAATAATAATTAGTTAATGTAATTTACGAAAATTTTCACAAACGTAGCATGGGACAAAAAAAAAAGAAAATTTGAGGGAAAAAATTACAACCATCAACAAACCTTTAAAAGTTGGCTCTTCGACGACATAATGTAAAATAGGCAAGTATTCTAACCTGAGTTTTTTTTTTTTTTTTTGATGTTATTAGATTTTCATTAAATTTCCATAAGAGGCTCTTTAATTTAATTTTAATTTTTAAAAAGTTCGAATCTTACGTGCTAATGGTCATAAAAGGTCGGTGGTTGTTTATATTAGTGCAACAACATGGAAGCTGCACCCACGTGACACACAATTCCGATGTTTTGACATATTTTTTTTCAAAAAATAAAACAAAACACAATAATACCAATATAATTTTTTTAAATAAAATATTCAGAAAAATCTCTATCAAATTTAATATTTTTAAATTATAAAATGAGTTTAATAGATCTACTGACTAGATTTGATTTTTGGTACGAAATTAGATTTGAATCTTAAAAAACCTCAGCGAGTGGAGTCTCGGAGTTATAAGATATATCCATTGTGATCCAACCCACTGACATTCTAAATTTCTTCCACAAAACATGAAATCATCGTTATTGATTCAATCCAAATCAAATGAAAATTAAATCCTCTAAATATTAAATTTTGGATTTCTACAACACAAACGTTAGAAATTTTCACATACTTATGTCCATGCCTTCAATAATTTGCTATGAAGCACTGATATGGATACGAGACACGGATACGGCACGATATGGGTACGAAGATACGACATATTCTAAAATTTTAAGGATACGGGTACGACATATATATCTTTATATATAATTATATTTTTATATTATTATAAATATAGACGTACTAAGTACAATAAAAAAACCGTGTTTCAACATTAAAACAATAAAATTTCATGAATATTCAAATATAACAATTTTTCTCATTTATAAACATACAAATACAAAAAGTCTGACATAGTACAATTATAAATTTTGTATCTAATTGACAATATTCAACAATTAATTATCATATTTGCATAATATCATTACAATATTATTAAAAAATATAGTTAATTTCTTTCTTTTCAAAAAGTTTGACCCCATAAACTATATTGTACAACATTTTGTGAAGAGGAAATGACAAGGTAGGTGAATTCACTACTCCACCCTCCCAACCCTTCTCTCTCATTTCTTCCGTTTGTATCTACTTCCATTGTTTCTTTCATTTATAGATAAAAGAATGAAAATTGAATAGTGAAGACTCAAGATTGAAGATAAATTAAAGGTGCATAATTGATTTATGGAAGAGAGAAGGATCTACACAACAAATAGGGAAAACAACATCGCGGCTGAGGAAATGGATGATAACATCGCGTGGTGTTTTTTGCTATTTTGTTCTTCCCATCTATAGATCTACATGAAATTTTGAAGAATAAAACTTTTCCATATGTAGATTTACACAAATTCTAGAATGATACAATTTTGTTCTCTTAGACATGGGTGTCGGGGTATTTATTTCTTTTTTCTTTTTTAAAAAATTAGACACTTTGTGGATACATATTTATACGTGTCCAAGATGTATCGGTATCCGAAGCGTATCCGACACAAATACGTGAACTTGAGAGAGGTGTCGGTGATCCATAGATAATTTGAAATGAAATATAAGATAGAATAGTATTTTGGGATAAAAAATTCCATGTTGAAAGCCTGGTAGGGAAGGGACACTTGTCATTGCACCTCCTCCCAAATGGCCAATTTTTTTTACCCTTTTCTACTATTTTTCCTGGATCTTTTATTCAATTTTAATCATAATCTCAGTCAACTTGGATGTACTTTTTCCAATTTCAAATGATTATCAATACGAATTTATCGGGTTTTGTTTGTTTTCGACATCATATTGTCTTGGATTATACTTTATACATGATAGACTTCTTTTTCCATATTATCATAATTCTTGGAGTGATATTCATTATTAAAAAAAGGATGAACCTCGTCCCTCACTACAAAAAAAAAATTAAATTCTAACGAAATAATTTTAATAGAATAAAAAATTATTGAAATTTTCAAAATTCCAATAATAAAACATACCGTTGGAAAATTCCAATAGAAAGTCCAACGATAAGTAAAACTATTTGGTACTGTTGGAATATTTTTTCCATATGAACTTTCATTGGAATTTTGTCATTCCAACGGCTATTGTACCAATGGTGCTTTCCATTGGAATTTCTGTTGGGATCGATAATTCCAATGGAAATTGACTAAATACCAACAGATTTTTTTTTGTTGGAATTCCCTTATTTTTTTGTAGTGCTGAGGGCCTCCACTGTCCTTGCCCTAGAGCTTCGTGGAGGATATAAAACGCGGATTATGCCTCAACTAATCAGGGCCTTTATGCTGTCGAAGACTAAGTCACCTCTCAAGAAATTCTCATTCATTACTGATATCACTAATAGAAAAATAATTTAGTTTTGAAGGATAGGCCAATTCTGGACGTGTACAATTTGTGATGTACATCAGACTGCCTATTATACGTGAGTATTCCATCTGAGCCACTGGTTCAGTTTTATTAGCAACCAAATTTATACTTAAATCAATAGGCGTCTTTGACGGTGAACTGTCAAAAGCATTGAATTTCTTGATCACTTTCTCCACATAGTGGGATTGTGACAAGATAATTCCATTAGGAGTTATGCTGATTTTTATCCCAAGGATTACATCAGCAGTCCCCATATCCTTCATGTCAAAGTTCATCTTTAACATTCTTTTAGTCTCCATGATAGTATTATGACTACTGCACATCGCAAGAAGCATCCGAATAGATGCAATCCTCGTTACTGGAGAATAGGTGTCAAAGAAGTCATATCCTTCTTTTTGTTTAAAGCCTTTGGCTACAAGCCGTGCTTTATACTTATCAATAGTTCCATCTGCCTTATACTTCTTCTTTATGATCCATTTACATCCTAAAGGTTTATGATCAGTTGGGAGATCAACCAACTCCCAAGTATGGTTTTGCAGAATGGACTCGATTTCACTATTGATAGCCTCTTGCCAGAGCGGAGCATCTGGACTGCTTAAAGCCTCTTTAATCGAGTTTGGCTCACCATCTAACATAAATGTTATGTAATCCGCCCAAAAGACTTAGCCGTCTTAGACCTTCTTACTGCGTCTCCGATTCTTCACTAATTGGTGTTGAACCACTTGCGCTTCGTGAGTTCTTTTATTAGTACTCAATTCTAATTTTTCTCTACAAGGGTAGACATCCTCAAAGAATACAACATTCCTTGATTCGATTATGGTACCTTGATCATTTCCGGATTTTCCGACTTATGTATCATAAACCTATATGCACTACTTTGGTATGCATATCCCACAAAGACACAATCAACTCGTCTTTGGTCCAATTTTAACTTGTTTTGGTTCGTATTGCTACCTTAGCCAAACACCCCCACGATTTAAGATATTTATAAGAAGACTTACGATTTTTCCACAATTCGTAAGGTGTTTTATCTTTCCCTTTAAGTGGTATTTTATTCAATATGTGGTTGGCTGTTAAAATAGCTTCCCCCCCACATATTCTGGGGTAATCCGGAACTTATCAACATGACATTCATCATCTCTTTTAGAGTCAGAATTTTGCGTTCAACAACACCGTTAGACTGTGGTGAATATGGTGCTGTTGTTTGATGAATTATGCCCGACTGGGTACATAGTTCTTCAAATGGTGCAACATATTCGCCACCTCTATCACTCCGAATCATTTTAATCCGGCTGCCAAGTTGATTTTTAACTTCATTTTTATAATTCTTAAAAGCTTCTAATGCTTCATCTTTGCTTCTTAACAAGTATAAATAGCAAAATCTTGTGCAATCATCAATAAATGTGATGAAATATTTTTTACCACCTTTAGTTTGCACGAATTTTAGATCACACACATCAGTGTGTATCAACTCTAAAGGTGAAGTGCTCATTTCAACCGAATGAAACGGTAATTTAGCCATTTTAGCTTCAACACAAACTTCACATTTTCTTTGTGAGTTTACTTCACGTAAATTAAGCAATTCTAAATTTACCAATCTTTTTATAGCATTCAGATTTACATGTTCTAATCTAATATGCCATAAATTAGAGCACTCAGCAATATAAATAGAAGAAGATTCATTCTTATTCATATTCTCACCAAAACGACGTCAAATCATTACATTCATTTTGAACAAATCCTTTGTCTAGATAACCCTACCAAGGAACTCGCTGTCCAAATTTGCTAAGTACAAACTTTTCGGACTCAAAACTAGTCTAAACCCATGGTTGACCAAAGAACAAACCCGAAACCCGATATTTGCGGATGTCCGGGACATGCAAAGACATCCTTCGCCTTCAACTTATTTCCCGAAGTCGGCTTTAGCACCACCGTTCCAACGCCAGCAACATCAAAAGAGGCGTGATTCCCCATATGGAGCTTCCTTCCGGTCGATGGGATGTAAGAAGAGAATGCATCCTTATCATAACAGACATGGCAAGTGGCACCGGTATCCACAAACCATTCTTTTCGGTTATCCACCAAATTGGCTTCAAACACCACCGCCGACATGTCAACTTCGCTCCTCCCTTCAACCACATTTGGACCAACCACATTGGCATTGGACATATGGTTCGGTTTGCCACAGTTGTAGCAAGCTCCCTGGAAATTTCCAGCTGCCGGTTTCTTGCCTTTATTGTTAGGTCTTTTCTTCAAGTTACTTGACGAGCCGTGCTCCATCAAGTTGGCTTTTGACTCCATAGGGACAAGCTTGGACTTAGAGTCAATCCTCCTATTGTCTTCCTCAATTCTGAGTTTGACAATCAGATCCTCTAGTCCCATCTCCTTTCGCTTATGTTTGAGATAATTCTTGAAATCCCTCCAACTTGGGGGCAATTTCTCAATCAAGGCGCTACTTGGAATGATTCTCAAAGCCATTCCTCGGCAGAGATTTCATGTAGGATTAATCGGAACTTCCGAACTTGTTCCATCACGGTTTTAGAATCAACCATCACAAAATCCAAGAACTTACCGACAACAAATTTCTTTGTGCGGCAAAGATCCTCGGTTTTGTCTTTCTTCTCCCAAAGAATCCCACAATTCTTTGGAGGATTTCACAAAGACAATACACACCGTAAAGTGCATCACTAAGTCCGTTTAGGACATAGTTACGGCACAGGAAATCACCCTGGCCCCATGCATCAAACGCAACACGTTTTTCAGCATTCGTTTCATTTTTAGCAACAACAGGAGCGTCCTTGGTCAGATATTTTGCCAGACTCAGAGTAGTCAGGTAAAACAGCATTTTTTGCTGCCACCTCTTGAAGTCGAAACCCATGAATTTTTCGGGTTTCTCAGCTTGGGCAGGAGGGATGATTGGGGTTCTGCTTGAGCTTGCCATCGTGAAGTTCGGTAATTGCTTTGCGATTGTTGATTACAATGTTACAGAATCGGGATGCCTTCAAAATGACAAATTACAGAAACAAAGATTACAAGAAAAATACTATCTATTACAACTTCTTCAAAAGAACTTTCAGAAGCCGAGTCGAGACGAATCTCTTCCCGCAAAGCAATTACGTCCCGGCTAGTGCTCACGGTTTGCGTATTCTTCCAAAGATGAAACGACTTACGTCTTACGTAGTAGTAGCACCACTAACACAAAAGCACCTTCGAACTAGAAATGTCTTTGAAGATCAGTTCTTTGGACTTAGTGCGAAATGTAGAAAATAGCTTTTGGAGGTGTATGAAATACTATGAATTTTCTGTGTAAAATCTGCAATGCACAACAATGATTTTATAGACAACCAACACCTGCAGGAGATAAAAAGGTAGTGGGCATTAATCCAATTGTAACATCCCAGATGTTACACGAGTGGCAAAACTTTAGTGGACCCGGACTCGGGCCTAATAGGGCTGGGCCGCCCCGGCCCAAGCCCAGTCCCAGGCCGAGGTCGGGCCGGGCCGGACGGGCGGGCGCGCGCGTGTGGCCCACTTGTGATCATCCACTTGTGTTATAGTTTATACAACAAATAACACCTTCTAGTAAATAAACTAGGATAAACTATAATTTGTATTACATGTGGGATAAGGCATAAACCTTTTATCTCCCTTTAAATAATCTTTACATAATGCTCATTTATGTGGCTACCTTCGTGTATTAATTTCTCACTCACCGAAATTCGGTTTTGAGAAATAAAAAATACTACGAACATCTACTCGGAAACGTAAATTAATAATATATAATTTAATTCCTCTAGAATTAAATATTTAGCCACCGAAAAATTGGTCAAAGTCGGGTCGACACCCACTTTATCAAAACCAAAATTTTCAACAAACTTTTTAAAAAAAAATTATTTTTCTGGGCATCCGTCTAGGTTCTAAACCCTTTTGCTACCGTCTTAATAGCGCCTAGTTATTTCTGAAATATTCCTCAGAACTCAATGTTTTTTTGGTATTCTTTTCTTTGTTCCCGAATTTTTTTTTATTTGTTTAGGCATTAATGGAAGTCATTTTGCTAATTAATTAACACAACCTTTTCAAAGGAATGATTAGGGTGTGTCCCTTACTCCTTTGGCTATAAAAAAATAACTAAATTAGAGAATGTCACTCAATTCAGTGCCACTGGAATATAAAGTGCATGACATGTTACTTGCATTATTATTTATCTAGTGGTGCTACAAAAACTACAAAATTATATAGTCCATAGCCAATGGGAAGAATTGGGAATAACCCTAGGATATAGTCATATAGGCCACAATCATAGACATAATTTCCCCTTTCTGAGTAGGATTATAATATCCCATTAAGGTTGTCTCTACTCTTTAATCTCTACATATAGTGATGTGGGGATGGAATATTTGGTAGTTCAGGGTTTGGAATTAAGATATGTAGCAAATATGCACAAAATGGAATTGAAGATATTATTAAAAAATCATGATTAGGCTAGTTGTTCAAGTTGTGTTTGGATATCATTTTATTATATGTGATTTTTTTTTCTGTATTGAATTCCAATTTATTCAATCCAATGTTGTAAAAAGTTCGGCCTGGAATTGGATATTATTAAAAATCGATTAGGCGCCATTTTATTATATGTGATTTTTTTTTTTTCTGTATTGAAACTTCGCTAATAAAAAAAGTAGCCGACCCGATTTTCCCAAAATCGGCCAAAAAAATCGTCTGGGGAAAAAATCGGCCTAGGCGGCAAAAAAATTGGGAAAAAATCGGTCTAGGCGGTCTAGTCGAAATAAATCGGCCAAAAATCGGGAAAAATCGGCCAAAATACAAAAAAAAAAAAAATAAGAAAAACTTGGGCTTTTTTCTTAGGCGCCAAAATCGATTTTAATAAATAAAATAAAAGATATAATCTTATTATTTTGCGATTTATAACCTTGATTCAATCCAAACACAAATTAGATATTTAATCGTAATTTTGTAGACAATATTCTAAAATCGTACAATGTTTTCTAGTTACACCAAGATAATAATAAATAATTGGAAATTTTAATATAAGAAATCAAGAACAATCCATCAATAAATTATAGCCTCTTAATTGCCTTATAAAACTTCTAATTAATTAAGGTGGTGTATGGTTTAATTTACTAAAAGATCGTATAAGTTAAAAGATAGTTTTATAGCTTATAAAATGTTAAATATTTTTTATAATTTAATATTTTTAGTGTATGCAAGTGAGACTATAAAAAATTTAGTTTCAAATGGTAGGTTTTGGAAGGGATTTACCGACACAAATGATTTTGTCACTAAATTTTACAATTACTTACAGAATAAAAAATATCATTTTCCCCCAAATTATACCGACATATTACCGACAATTTTTCAATTACTGATAGATTTTCTATAGGTATTTACCAACAATTTTGGATTCTGTAGGTAAATATTTTACCTACACTTTACAAATTTATTAATACTTACCTACAGATTTTTCTGTAGGTAAACTAGTTTTTCTTGTAGTGTGGAAGATTTTTTTTTTTAAATAGCAATAATATGGCCGGTAATTAAATTAAAAGGGGTCTGTTAAATTGTTTTCTAAGAAATATTTTAAAATATAACTTTTTTTCCTTAAATTATTATGAAGTTCTTCAAAAACTCACAACCTTTGTCAAATTAACAGCTTCCATCAATTTAAAAAATATTGAAATCTTAATTAACCATTTCATCAGTTTGTGGATACTATATATAGGTATTTAGGAGTTGTAATAAATGGGTGCAATTAAAAATCATGTTTTTGTGCAGGCATTTTGGTGTTGTTTGTTCAGTAACAATAATGCAGCGATGATTGAAACCAGACAGTGGTTTAACACAGCTCTCAAGGTCTGGGGATTGGGAGTCTGAATTTTAACTTTTCTTTCCCTTTTTTTTTTTGTTTAGATTTCTAAATTTGCAAATTAAAGCCTGCATCATAGTCCAAATTCTTGTGTGTGTACAAATAAGTCAACTATGTGCAGAGTATGGGCGGTGGTGATACACGACAATGGGATTTAACGTGCGACAGTGACTTTAATTTAAGTCCAATTTTGCTTCTCAATATATATCAGTTGGGAAGAAAAATGTCATTTTATTATTAATATATATATTTCAATTTAAATATTAAATTAATCTCATTAATTATTATTGATTAATGAGCTACAGATGGAATAACTAATTTAAATTTAAACTAACCCACATATAGTTTTCTTCAACATAGTTATAATAAAAGGATATATAAAGGTTAAATAGATAAAATTTATAATGGTGGATATCCGATTCATTATATTCTCTCTTCAGTTTCTTTGTCTTGAGTTGATAAAATATCGAAATCTTTGGACAACCCCAAGGGACCCCCCTTAATGTTTTCACGTGTGCAGACAAATTCCATGTAGAAGACTTGTTTTTTTAAGCAATCCATGTAGAAGACTTCTAGATGTGGGAGAAGAAGATTAAGAACACTTCCTACTTTGAGAGAATAAGGCTTGTATTTACTCATAAACTCTAACTCAAAAACTGTGTTCTGTCTAAAAATACATCATTATATTTATTTCTATTTTATCTGTGGGGGAATTATATATCGAGTTTACACATCTTTTCATTTTTCATATTCTTCCACTTTTATCAGTCCACATTTATGAATAAGATTTTCTCATAAGTGACTTTTGTTTGTTTCTAATAAGTGGCGTTTCAGTTAAATAAGTTTATCCTGAAATATGAGCTTTTGTTTATAAAAATCATATGAGCTATTGCCCGATGATTCGCAACAAAAGCAAGCTAGATCAATTTTATTTATATGTGTTTTGTCCATCGCTTTCGTTGCAATTTTTCGATTCTATCAAATAATAAGGATCAAAGTTCCAAACTCAGCTATTAAAAATGGACATGTCCACGCTATTTGTAACAAGGTTAGACAACCTAAGAATTTGGTTCCCAATTTTATTAACATAACATAATATTTGTCCTTATAAAGGGAAAAACGCATGATTGATTATCTTAACTAAGTTCTTCAATAGGTCTAGTTAGGTGTGATTTTACCCCCACCCCCACATAAGAAAATTAATACTGGATAAAACAGACCTCGATCCCATCACGTTTAATTTTACACATCGTACATTATTTATTTATTCGGTATGAAATTAAATAAAAACAATAATAATAATCAATAAATTATTGAAACCCACTATATATAAAAGGAAATTTCGTTACATGACCACAAAAAATCTAAAACATTTGAGATCACTACACCTTACTCAAGGTGTTGGATCGGGATTTAGCATATAACCAGTTGGGACTTAACCCTTTAAGAGTGTGAGATCAAACTTATTTGAAAGAACTTATAATTTCCTTTTTTAGAATTAAGATCTCATAAGTTAAAACTCTATATCTTATAAATTTTTTTAAACTAAGCCAATATACTTTTTAAACTAAGTTTTAATATTTGGATACAATAGAAGTTTATAATTTGTCAAGGTCAAAACAAAATAAACTTGTTATGATATTAAAATTTAAAACTTAGTAACTCCATGTATATTATTTTTGAAGAGCAAATATACACATATGACGAACATTTTTTATATTCTATAATGTTATTGACTTTGGAACTCGAATATTCTCATATTCCACGGGTCAAAACAAAGAAAACAAGAAATCACTTCCCTCATGTCTCCGTCAGGTGGGATGGGTAGGTTGGGACTTGGAATCACTTTCTCCATTGGATCTTTCTCCATATCTATCATGCGAGAAACAGACGATCGGGGACCCGAAATTACCTCATCTACGTCTCCCATAGGTAGTACGGACTTGTCGAATACTTGGTGATTGTGTTTCCGATATTCAACTTGGTGACACGTGACTGTTGTTATGTAGTCGCTTGCCCACCTATTCACACAAGCTTATACACGTCAGGCCGAGTATAACACATGATCAAAAAAAAATGTACTAACAATTGGAAGAATGCAATAAATTGTTAATGTTTGTGTAAGAGAAAATAAACATATATAAGCTAAGGCTCAACTTAGCCACAAGTTGGTAAAAGATATGGTTTATTAGATGATCAATTATACTTCTATTTAAGCAAAAACTTGAACGTAATGTTAAGTATAGTCTAAGAAGTGGATTATATATGTAAATACAATTTAAAAATACAAATCAAAGCTCATATAAAAACACGTACTTTTATGTTTTATAGGATCAGTTTCATGCACTTAAGTTCATGAGACATTAACGACCTCTTATTCAAAGTCTTTGGAAGCTAAGACTTGCAGATAAGTCTGACCAATGATCTTGTAATTTAATTGGTTCTGAGTGAGATAAATCTTTGGCCTCTCCAGAGTTCGAGTCTATATAACACAATGGTGGAATAATTAATATTAAGGATTTCAATTATTAATAAAAAAAAAAACTTGCATATATACATAGTTACTTTAGGATCAATTATTTTTATATTTGGACAATAGGAACAAAAGAAAGAATAAGAAGAAAACTATAAACAAATAAAAAAAAGAGTTTGGCATGTGACCCTAGGGCTTCAAAACCTACAAAACCTAAAGTCTCCATCTTTAACACAAACACACACACCACACTTTTGCTTTTGGTATTCTCTCTCCAATAATATAATCACAAACCATAATCTATGCCAAACTCACCTCATTTTCACTTCTAGAGAGAGAGAGGTTTTGATGATGGAGAGAGAAAAATACCAACAGCACAAAATACTCAACACACTCTCTGTGTAGCATATAGTGTATGTGGGGGTCCTATCTTCTCCATATTTTGCTCTGCTTTTTTCTTACAGTCTCTTTCTCTCTCTCTCTCTGCTTTGAGTATTGAGTACTGGCATGGGAAGCTCATCAGTCTCTCTATATCAGAGTTAACTTTTTTCATCAATAAAGCCAAAGCGACAGCTGCTGTAAAGTAGCAGTAAGAAGAAGACCTTAATTTTCTCTTATCTTTATTTCTCTCTGTCTCTAAAATCTTCTTCTCTGCTACAAAAGAATTTCAGAGACCCCACTTTTTTTTTTCTTATTTTCTTTATATAATAACAACCGACTCCCTCTCTTGGATGATTTGAAAGGGACATTTTATGATTTTTTTATATTTCAAGGATTTTAGAAGAAATTTGCAGTTGTGGCTACTAGTCGGAGGCTGCCTTCCGATTCCGGCGCTTTTGCGGATTGGGTCGCTTCGTCTTCAGCCTCGGCCGCCGGTGACCTGTCACTAGGTTTCAATGCGGGCCCCTCCGCCGCCACCACCGCCGGAGGAATGTGGTCCTCCTCCTCCGCCGCTGCTGCCGCTTCCTCCAGGCACATCAACTGCGGACTCCCGCCGGAATTTTTCTTCGTCGCGCCGGCTTCTTCTTTCCACCACCACCACCACCCGGATGCCGCCGCCGCCACCGCCGCCGCTACCACGATCAACTTCGACCCACACTCTCTAAACGCCTCCAATGCCATCGGCGTTGGAGTAGGTGTCATCCCTCTCCTCACCGCCACCCCTTGTCTCGGGCAGCCGGGTATCGCCGGCGGCGGCGATGAGGAATTACTGAACAGCACACGCAACCGTGCCGCCGTAGGCGGCGGCGGTATGCACCTCTGGCAAAATCAGCAGGGACAGAATTCTTCCTCCGGTTACTTAATCAAACCCATGTCCCTCGAACACCCGAATCTCCTCCAAACCGGAAGCGGAACCAGCAGCGGCGGCGGCGGAATTGGACGGTCCTCCTCCGTCGGAACCACCACTTGTCAAGACTGTGGAAACCAAGCCAAGAAAGACTGTTCACACCGGAGATGTAGGACTTGCTGTAAAAGCAGAGGCTACGATTGTGCCACCCACGTGAAAAGCACGTGGGTCCCAGCCGCGCGCCGCCGCGAGCGGCAGCTCATGGGCGTGAACGCCACCACTGCCGGAACTTCTTCACAGTCTACCTCAGGTACTAAGAAACCTAGACTCGGCGGCGCGTCTCAAACCACAACCGCTTCTCACACTTCTACTTCTAATACCACACCGCCGAGAAGCTTCGACACCAGTTCGAGCCATCAAGGTACGCTCATACGGTCCCACACACGTAACGTACCCAATTGCTAATTGGAGAACTATGTCACTGACTTGTTCCTGACCGTGCGACCTTAGCTCCTTCAATCTCAGTCAGCCTCACCATAGTATTTGTGTATGAAGAAGAAGTTGAGTTGAGAGTGTGTTATTTTCTAAACCTTCTTGTGTGTTTATTATTTAGCCATCTTCTTATACTTGTTTATATACAAATACTTGGTTGAGGCTGACTTAGCTAATCGCCAGCGATTGAAGGAGCTAAGGCCGCACGGTCATTGTTAAGGAACAAGTCCGTGACACTCACTAGTCTTATAAACAAGAGTAAATTTATCTCAACAAACTTATTTTTCATGATTATTATATAACAATATTTCGTGTTATGCAAATGCGGTATTACCTGTAGATGCAAGTTTCAAAGATTCATTGCCGGGCCAAGTGCGTGCTCCGGCGGTGTTCAAGTGTGTGAGAGTAACGGCACTAGACGACGGGGAAGATGAGTATGCGTATCAAGCAGTGGTTAGAATAGGCGGCCATGTATTCAAAGGTTTTCTATACGATCAAGGGGTTGAAGGAAGAGACGGGCTTCCAAATATATCGGAATTGCATTTAGGCGGCGGTGGCGGCGATGGTGGTGGTCACGGCGGAGGAAGGAGTGGGGCTTCGTCTTCGCCGCCGGTTCTTGATCCTTCCGATATATATGCTGCCTCGGGTGGCGGGTTGCTTGGAGGATCAAGTTATGGTAACCCGATAAATTGATTTTTCTATGATCAGGGTTTTTGAACTGATATATGAAATTAAATGACGTTTGCTTTAATTATTATTATTTATAATTTACCTCTGTTGGTAATAGGATCTTGAATTCTTGACAATTGTTCTTCTAGGCTTTTTTTCATTTATAACCTATTTTTCTTACCTCTAGACGGAAAAAAAGAAAAATATGTTTTCTTACAGTAACCAGTTTAGGTATTGTCTATATATGTATGTGTTATTAACGCATTTGCGGTAAAAGAGTGTGCAAGTGTGAATAATAAGTTCAGTTCTGGAAAAACTTATGACTTGAAATGTGTATGATATTTCTTCTTACTATAGTGTAGCATTTGATGATTATATTATGAATACTATTTTTATCTCATTTCATATTAATTAATTATCTACTTGTAAATGTTTCTGTTTTGCCTATATTCCTAATTTATAATGTTTGAGTCCATTATCTTATGTGCCTATTTAAGGGTATATGTGATGAGATTTCATATTCCACTCCCTATTTATGAAAGACACCGTGACCGTGTACAATTAAGAGTGTACAATTAAGAGATCAGGGCATCCACAACGCGAGAGCTTTTTCATGAGGTTCGTGGAGGAAAAAACTAACAAAAAAAACCTCAAGTCATGCATTGTGAGTGTGGGGTTTCAAGTTTTTCTACAAATAAGTTTCTTTTTTTTTTTTTTGAAAAAATAAAACAAAGAAAAATAATGTGAGATTCATTAAAATTAAATGAATGAGGGTGGGGCTCATACAAAGTCGGTGGGAGACTGGGAGATTTTTTGATTAAGGAGAAAATAATTTTTTATTTTTGAGCATTCGAAAACAATTGTTTTTTTGATAGCTTGAGCCTTAAACTTGAGACATTGCAGATCACCCTCATCTTCATCTTGTACACCTATACAGCGGAATAAGGCGTGAAAATGTTTAACAAGGTTCATTTTTCGGTCATTGATATTCTTTGTTTTCCTTTTTCCAATGTGAATTTAGTATTTGCCTGGAATTTTGGTTTGTAAATTTAAATACGTGTTGTACTTCATGATCGAAAGTTGATATATGTATTCACATTTGCTTCGAGTACCTCTAATGGGGACTAAAATTAGCTCATTTTCTCCTTGGCATTGTTCTAAAACATTGGTTTTTTAATTGAAAAAACTTGTTGGGAATTAAATTGCATGTGATTGGTCTAGTGGTATATGAGATTAGAGCTAATTAAATTAGTGATTATCTAGAATCTATGCTTTCTTGAGTTGTAAATATTTTATATTTCGTTTGCTTTATTGTTATATAGGACAAGGTACTAGTCGGCGGTGTTTACTTGACATGTAAAGATAGATCAAATTTATTTTTCTTTGCGGCCGCAATAATTAACTTTCCGCTCATGTGTTGTTTGCTTTTATGTCTAATAATTTGATATTATGGTCTGATTTTAATTTTCTAATTTATTATCAATTTTGTCATCTGATTTGGAAGCACTTACTGGAAGTCAGTTACTCTCATCTACATTTTTCATTTATGCATTCTAAGATCTTTCATATCTTTACTTATCTTTCGGCATAAAATATGAAATAAACATATTCTTGTCTCTGTATATAGATTAATTTTCATATTTATATAGAGCAAGATCACATGTAGAATTTTAAATTTCATGTACATGTGACATGTAGGACTTAGTGCTAGACCTCTCATCCTTTTAGCACATGTAGAGATGATATGAATGTCTGGATTCAGCTTTTGTTGGAAAAAAGGTTGTTTTGTTGTATATGACTATTTATTTTATCAGCATGTTACATGAGTTTTCTGTTTTCTCAACTTTTGGTTTAATATGCTAGCTTATGGCTTTGTTTTAAGTTTACTGTCTTTTAATCCCTCTTAAGAATATAATGATTGAACTCCTACTGTCATATACTTTGAATTTAATCCATACTTTTGGTGTATTTGTTTGGGAGTATTTGCAAACTCTGGAAAAAAAAAGTGATTCTCAGCTTGTAGGTGGAAAACAAACTTATTTTTTCCGTCTATAAGTTGATAATCACTTTTTCTAGAGTTTGCAAACACTCCCATTTTGTGATAATGATCTTGTTATTTGCTTGTATCGTGAAATTGAGTAATGATTTTGTTGTATTTTTTTAATAAGTTGGGAGTACGTACTAGTTGGGGGAAGGGAATAAATTTCAAAGAAATTGAAAGATACAGGGTTCGAACCCTGGTTAACACCCTTATAATAATGGGTGATCGATATCACTTGATTACAAACTCATAGTAGTAGTGACATTGTTGTTAATTTACCGGTAAATTAAGTTTTGAATTTCAAGAACATGTATCGATGGAGCTTTTTCGATTTTGGATCAAGTCTTATGTAATGTTCATTCTCTGGCAAGAGTTTATTGTTCCACTTAATATGTTAAACCTAGTGGTTGCTCTTGAAAGTAAAGGAGTTGAGCACTAAAAATGACTTGGGGAATTTCATTGCTCATTTACTTTTGTCTGCTCATTACTTCGATTTATTGTATGTGGTTGTGTTTTTATGTTAGATCTGAAGTAGTTGATGGGTAAACTTGGTGTTGGAGATTTATGTGTCATAATTCTTTCTTTACATTACCTACTTCATTGTTGCTGAGTCAATCATTTGCCAGATGTGATATAATTTAAATTATTTGTTCTTTCTTTCTTTTTTGTTTTGTCAAAAAATAGTGAGAAAAAGTAGAAGAATGAATTGAGCATATTGTAAATGCAGTGATAGTTGATGTGTTTTATTTTTTGTTTTCTTTTTTCTAATGAAAATAGTGATTGAGTGAAATTATTGATTGGAAAAGCTAGACTAAGCTAATATATAATGTATGGTGGATGTGATATTTTTTGATGAAATAATAATTGAACGTGAACTGTGGTAATTGTTGTTAAAAAAACACATGCAATGAAATATGCAAGAAATATCATTTTGGAATGAAAAATTTCATCTGCAATGATACTTTCACTCGTGTTATTCTTTTTTTGAAGGAATGAGTTTATATTAAAGAAGAAACAAAATTAAAAAGCTGATTACAATCCGATCAACTAGTTATTTTTTTTTTTAGTATAATGAGATATAATAGGAAAGAGAACTATAGTTATATAAGATCGAACTTATATCAACTGCCTTGTCAACACATGTTCCATTGGAGTACATTAATGTTGATCCATCTAGTTATTTGATGCCAAATCTCAAGTGATATAGTTAGAGTGCAATAAATTTTGTTGGTTTTTAGGGTTTAGGGTTAGTACGAAAATATCGGCTAATACTGTCATGGACGAAGCCATGTGGGGGCCAAGGGGGGCACTGGGCCCCCCTCAAATTTTGAAAAAAAATAGGGGTATTTTGGTTATTTCATATTTTAATTTTTAAAAAAATAGAAAAATGAAAAAAAAATCTTCAATTATATTGCATTCCTCTTTCTTACTTTCATTTTTGAATTTTGAAAAATATGAGTCTTGATCAT
This sequence comes from Rehmannia glutinosa, assembly GCA_016081115.2. Classification (NCBI taxonomy): domain Eukaryota; kingdom Viridiplantae; phylum Streptophyta; class Magnoliopsida; order Lamiales; family Orobanchaceae; genus Rehmannia; species Rehmannia glutinosa. The sequence goes on from CM071936.1 coordinate 2,296,945, forward strand.
TTTGCCCTTTTCTTAAACTTTTGTACATTATTTAAGCTCCGCCATAAATATTAACTTGAATTTTTGCATTATTCTCGTGTGCCTCTATTTGTCCTTTTAGGTATATTAATGTAATTGTATTTTGTTATTCATTGTTGAATATTAAAATGTGATTGGATTAATACAATGACTTAATCAAAACTTCTACTTATTTTAAATTTGATGTATTATTTTTCATTTTTATACGTGGTAGTGGACAATTGTCCACTTATGTTTTGTAAAAATGAAAAATAGTCATATTTTTCGAAAACATGTTTTATAGTTATTTTGACACAATCATACCCTTCTTGTGTTCTCAGATAAGATACTTAATTATATTTAAAAAAATTGATGCAGTACATTTTTCGGTACCGAGTTGTGAAACGGTCCCTAGAATGAAAAAAAAAAAAAGAAAGGCAAACCGAAAATTTGAAATAAAAAATAGCTAAAAAAACATGGTTAAAACTATTTTTATTATGTAGAAGAGGCCAAAAATCCGACGAACTTTTTTTATATTAATATTAGTTGGGCCCCCCTACCCGAAATTCCTGGCTTCGTCACTGAATACTGTCAACTATAGTGATCAAATAATTACTACATTGCTAATTGATGTAGCTCAATTACAATCGAACAACATAACTATTAATTATCCATTTCTATTTTTCTTGTTTCATGTTTAATTTCAAATTGTGTGATATATATATATATATATATATAATATTCTGATTAGAGCTTTCTTGGAAGTTGGAATGCTGTTCAGTTTTCTTGTTTGAGTTTTATCCCTGCACAGTGAAAATGCTGTTTCAATGTCTGCCACGATGATGATGATTTATGCCCAGCCAAAAACTTGTGGTTCTTGTCAATGTCACGCATCAAAACTATATAAAAAAAAGCCAATTTGGGCCTCCAGTTTTTCCGGAAACTTTGCGTGTTGTTCTCAGTCGTGGTGAACATCTTAAATCAATTAACCTGTCTTTACCTTTTTGTGGCATCCAGTTAAATATTACTACTTTTTTTTCCTTTTTTTTTTTAGTATAACAAAAATTTATTGAAATGGATACATTTTGTTCATCACATTTTTCATGCATGATTAGTATTCTAAAATAGGTACTAGGCTCCTTTGTCCGCATACTAGAGCTGTTAAAAACAGTCCGACCCGACAGCGGCGAACGCAGGATTTTAGCTTTGGGGGGGCGAAAAACGGATCGAGTTTATAAATTTAAATAATGAAAAAAAATACTCATATATTAACCATAATTAATGGGTTTTTATATTGTAAAAGACAATTATTTGAAGTTTTTATCAAAATTTTGGGGGGACAAAGTCATCTATTTTAACTAAAAAATTTTTTTTTTGAAAATTTTAGGGGGGGGGGGCAACAGCCCCCCCTAAATCCGCCGCTGCGACCCGATGTGATTGCGAGAACAGTAACGTGTTTCAAGTTTAATGTTTTATTTGATTATTATTTTTATACAACAATGAATTTGTATTTTTCATTAATCAACTTGATACAAATGTGGATACAAGATCTTGATGTTAATCGAGGAAAGTCGAAAAAACTCTCACCTGTCAGAACAAGGAAAGCTAGAGGATGAGACAAACAAAATCGAAACAGAAATAATATATCATTAAACTTCAGATCAAACTCTTTGTAATGTGATTCTTGGTTGGGTGACTTCTTTCAATTCCAAGTAAAATTTGAACATTTCGAAGAGAGAGACAAAATTGTTTTTGTTGAAGATAGGAGGTTATTGTTTCTCAATTCTATGGAATGGGATTTCCTGTTCCATATTCGTTCCATTGTATTGGATGTATGACACGTATGCATGATGATATCATTATTGTACACGTGTCATTCATCCTGTATAGTGAAACATAAAGTGATATATAATTGTGGAACATGAGATCAGGACGCAATTCTATACGGTTAATGATTCTTTTTTAATACTATTTAAATCATATTGTAATTTATTTAATTTATGCCCTAAACCCTACACACCAACAACAAAGTTGTGATGATTAATTTAAGGCGACCAAAAGATGTAGGCTCAAAATGACTGTTTTCAGTTCAAGGCTGTGACGTATTAGAAGCCCAACTAGTGCTACAAATGGGCTCTTATTCCATGGGTTCTTACAAAAATGTACTCCATATTATATTCCAAACTTGAGGTTTGAATTTATTAAGGAAATGGATTTAAAAAGAAAAATCGCTGAATTTATTTTCTCCACCTCTTTAAGAAAAGAAAATTCCCTTTTTGGGTTTTATAATTACCTTTATAAAAGAAAATAGAGAAAAAATAAAATAAAATAATTGCCGCCACTCAAAATTAGAGCTGACGACGCCCGCACTTTGGGATGAGATGGGCTATGATATTCTGGGCCCAAAAAAGTATGGGCCTATTTGGCCCAAAACGATCAGCCCATAGATCGAGTTTGGCCCGACTTTTTAGCTCGGCCCGATGATTTCATAGTGCAAAACATGTGTATCATAGCCCAAGATGCCAAAAACCCATTTTGAGGCTGCATAGTACAAAACATGTGTATTTTCAGGGTGCAAATTGTCAATTACCTAATATGGGATTCAGTTTGGCCCGACTTTTTAACTCGGCCCAATTTTTGGCCTGGACTGGGACATGTAGTTCTATGGTCCAACTAAAATCGGACCGATCCGACCCAAAATATTCGAAAAGCCAGATGGACTTGGGCAGCCCGGCCCATTGCCACCTCTCCTCAAAATACTATTTGATCTGAAATATGAGGAGAGAAATATCAACCCAAAACGCGTCGTACAACACAAAATGCAAAGTGTACATACAGTGAAGCAGTTATATCTTGAAAATTGAAAAAACAAAGACATTTTCTGTGGAGCTGGTGGCCTTGGGTACACGTATATATGTGATCCAAATCACCGCCATACCTCCTCGGTTTCTACCCCCTTTTCCCTTCTGGGCCTCTCTGCTCACCTCCTCTCTTTCTGGAATCGGAATTATTCTCCAGAATCTATAATTTTTTGTACCCATTTTTTTTTCTAAAAGAAAAATTATCTTTATATTGCAGATATCTGTATATCACTTTGTAAATATTCTTTTCTTATTTTTGGTGTATAGAATAGAAAAAGATCACCATGTCTGAAGCAGTTGAAATCGTCGGTCAGAATCTAATTGGGGGTCTTGAAGATCTCGCGGTCCGAGATCAGGTTTTGAACTGTTCGCCTCTGTTTTCTTGGGTTTTTGTTCCTTATTTTTGAATTATTTCCCGAGTTTTTTTTTTTTCGTGATGTTTGAAGAAAATGTATCGAAGGATGATGATTTGTTGTTAGTTAGTTTGGGGTCGATTTAATATTTTATTCATTTCATGGGGGAAATGGAGTTTTATAATTATTGGATTTGATGAGATTTGTGATGGCTTCCAAGATTTGATATTTTTATTTTCATTTGTTTCTTCCTAGTATTGTTAGAGGTCTTGATGTTCTTATCTCCCAAAACCCAAAAAAAGAACAAAAAAAAAAAAAAGGAAAAAACAAAAAGGAAAGAGACAAATGATCAAATGAATATAATTATTTATTGAATTTCTTCTGCTGTTTTTGGTTGGAGAAAATGCTTCTTTTAGTGGACTGAGCTGAATCTTTGGATTTCAGAATAAAATGAAGGGGAATTGTACAGAAGTAGTGGAGGATATTAACCAAGTTGGATGTGAGGCCAACAGTACTAATAGAAACAATCACCATGGGGTTTGTGCAATATGTCTGAATAAGATAGTGCTGCAAGAAACTGCTCTTGTAAAAGGTTGCGAGCATGCCTACTGGTTTGTCTTAATCTCTATTTATTTACTTGTATGCTTAATGAAATCTCTATTTTGCGCGCATCGGACTTTAGAAAGTGATGTTCGAGTTAGAATAGGGGCTATGCTAAAGAATGATTACTGAAATTTATTTATGAGAGGAATGTGGCAGTTTAACATTTCTTTCGATAGCACATTTCATGGTTTTGAAGTTATAACATGGTTTTGAAATTTCTATTGGCAATAAGATGGCATGCTGTTCGTGTTTATTAATTGGTACTTTAACTTTTGTTTGGTTTAGTGTGACTTGCATCTTGAAATGGGCATCGTACAAAAAGGAGCCAACATGTCCTCAGTGTAAAAATCCATTTGAGTTCCTCAATATTCATCGTGCGCTTGATGGAAGGTACGCCAGTGTCTCTTTCTTTCTGTGGAGATGATGTCCACTCGTGTTTTAATTGGTTTAGTAATTTTCATAGCATCCTTATTAATGCGTCAAGGTAGTGGTAGCTCAGATCATGTTTATGTTTCGTCCCAAAGACGTGGAAAATGGTCTTACGGTTGATTTTGATGGCAATTACAAATAATGTGTTTGATACGTCAAACCCTTTTGCCCACTAGCTTAGAGTGAACAATCTCTGGCTACTATTCGTTAGAACAAAATAACCAACTTATAATAGAACAATCTGACCAACTTGTCACACTAGATGATTGCATGTGGGCAAGAGTGTAAATTTTTTGGAAAGTACTCTTCTGTTGTTTCTTTAGTCTCCATATCTTAAAAGAAATTCCTTTTGAACAGCATTCACGACTACATGTTCGAGGAGAGTGTTTGCCTTCTCCTAAGGGCTTCATGGTTTAAGCCTTTGGTTGTGGTACAACGAGAGGAAGTCGGAGAGGAAACAGAAGACTACTATTACGAGTATGAAGAAGAAGAAGAGGATGATGATTTAGACGAGGTTTACTTAGGTAGTTCCTCGAGTCTCCGTCTTGGAAACCGAAGATGGGGAGACAACGGATATGTTAGGGGAGGACGGCAAGAAGCGAGGCCAGTTTTTCGCCCGAATATCCAAGAAGCAGGTGCGGGTCCGTCTCGTCAACCTAAAAAGAAAGAGATTGCGGTGAAAGAAACCGTCGGCCGACGTGCGAAACGGGCTTTGAAGCGCGAAGCTGCTGACAAGGCTGCTGCGGTTAAACATCAGCAGCATTTAGAGAGGTTGGGTCGAGTGTAGATATGATTGTGCTGGTGAAAATAAGGGTATCACATATCCTGGTGAAAATTAAGCTCTTTGTACAGTATTTTTCGTGCCTTTGTCTGTGAAATAAGGGATATACTGGATTTGGGAGACTTGAAAACAGGGGCTGGATTATGTAATTTGTCCCTGCTGTCCCACCTAGATTTAGATGCTGGTGTGTGAGTTATGTACAATTTGTTGGTATAGACTAACTCTAATTTCAGATTCCTCCTTTCAGATTCATTTTTAAATAGTTAGGTTTGGTTTAGATCTTGTTGCACTATCATGCTGAGATTTTGGTGCTAGTGTGATATTGGCTGAAAGTTTCATCAAATGTGAAATCATAGGCCGGATTGGATATTCTTTCATTCCGTCCATTTTTATTTTTAAAGTAGCGGTGAAGGATAAAAATGTGATGAAGATAATTTGTGATGAACTTTGTAGTGAAATAGTGATTTGATGTGATTGATGATTTGAAAAAATTAGAGTAGATTGTGTATTTGTGATATGATTGTACAATGATGATAATTGATACGGATAAATTTAAATAAAATAATAATTTGAAAAAACGAGAATGTTAATGTGTGTGTTTTTTTTTTCAAATTTTCACAAGCAATCACATGTGAGGCCAAAAGTAAGTTTTGAGGGAAAAAATTTGCAAATGTTTTTGAACCAATGGTAGTGATATTAAATGTCAACTATGTTTACCCTGTTTCTTGGTTAAATCTTTCTTGCCAGTATTTTCCATCAATTCAAATTTTGGAACTTTCAGGACTTGGATCAAATGGAATGGCTTCCTACTTGAAACCACCAAAATTCATATACAATTGTCAACAAAATCTACAAAGTAAATTCTAAACATGCGTTATATTGTCTAACAATCAGTTTACATACAAGTTCCAAGTAGTTTGTTAATACTTAATCCTTAAATTGGATCGTGAGAGAAATAAAAAAAAAAAATTACAATAACACGAGTTTCACAGCCTAGACGCTTTACAACTCCATATACTCACACATACGCACGCACGCGCGCACACACACACGCAAAACAAGAACTTCAAGGGGAGAGTGTTCCAAGCAAATGGCAAGTATGAAATACATCGATCTATATACTAATTCAGCAGAGAATATATATACAAGGAAATAATGACCAATGGTTAGCTCCATGGAGGTGATGAGGGTTTATACACAAAATCTTGAGGTGTGGATCCATAGTTTAAATCCAGTTTGTGGAGTTGTTCCATCAACTGAGACCTCCTTTCCTTGAAAAAGTCGAGACGGGTTGTCAATTCTACCAAAGTCGACGATGCTGCTGATGGATGTCGAGGATAATCCATCACCTGTCGCAAAATACAGCAATTTTTGGATAAGAAATAAAATCAATTTCTGCGTTTGACACAAAATTCCGATTAGTAGAACGTTTGGTAATTATTTTTCCGTAAAACTATTGATGTTGACATCCTTACAGTGCCAAATGATTTTAAGACTTAATTCTTACGCTTCCAATTCTAACCTTTGCTTATGCGTAGGCGAAAAATGGCCTATGTAATTTTAGACTTACCTCGGTCACCCTAGAAGTAGAAGGTAGAGAAGTAGAAGAATCGACAGCACAAAGATCGTCCACAGATAAAATTGTGGATGCCTCGGTACTTTTAGAATCACTCAAGCTTGCTGACTCGACCAACTGCTTCCGAGAAGGCAGCCTACTATTGCTGCCAGATGTCAATGATTGTCCTTTAATATTTCTCAGGTCCACTCCTAACAACTCCTGTAAACCATTATGGGTTAGAGCAGCAATATGAGACGAATGAGTATATGACAAAATGTAAATTTTTTTGACATCCAGTTCAAAAAAGCCGAAACTGAAAGGAATTATATAGAAATTAACAAGTGCAACACTTAACTACATAATGATAAACCTAACCTTTTAGAACAAAGATAACTGACAATGGAATGTGAATTACCCAACTATTATCAAATTATAAAAACAAAGGATAATTACAAAAACACCCCTAAGGTTTGGGCTAATTACAAAAAACTCAGAGTTCTTTGAAAATTACAAAAAATAACCTTCTCGGTGATTTTCGAAAACATTTCAAAAAAAAAAAACCTGACATTTACAAAAATATTACAGTTACCCCCTTTAAATTTAAGACAAAATGAAACCTGAAGGGGTTTTTTGTAATTTTGAAACATGTATGGTTTTTTTTGTAATTAACCCAAACCTCAGGGGTGTTTTTGTAATTATCCCTAAAAAACAATAGAAGAACAATTACCTCTGTCCTTTGTTTCCGTTCATTGTTACAAACAGCAAGTGTTGTATCAAAATCTTGCTGGAAATACTTCCTGCATTTAGGATTAAGGTACTTCAGTAAACTTGTAAAGAATTCCATAATGTCCAATTCTACCAAAGTCGACTCACTGCTGTGAATTTTGGTTTGCAGCATGTTGATATCGATCACATGAATCAGGAAGAGAGCCGTAGTGATGCTGGCGTTGCTGATTTAGCTGATGGTGAAGTTCAGCAACTTTCTGCTTCAATCTGGCCACGTCTGCCTCAGCAAGAGCTATCTCCTCAAGCTCAGCCCTCGTCTTTATAGGATGCAAACAATCAGCATCTATAATAATTTCACATTAATTGGAGAAATAAAAGACTTTGATAGAGACCTTGGAATCCATGCCACGAGAGCCAGAAAATTGCCCGGCAGACATGCTTAAGCCAACTTCCAGAGCAGCTCGCAAATCTCTCTCAGCTTGCAACTGTTCTTGCAGTCTTGCTACCTATTAGAGATAAAATACAGAGTCAGTCTGCACATGCCAGAGTTATATTCGCCTGAAAACTGCGAACAAGCTGGCCAATTTTTTTTGGGATAATTACAAAAACACCCCTAAGGTTTGGGCTAATTACAAAAAAACTAGAGTTCTTTGAAAATTACAAAAACCCCCTTAAGGTTTGATAGTGAATTTCGAAAAAATTTCAAAAAACGCCGACATTTACAAAAATATTACAGTTACCCCCCTTATATTTAAGACAAAACGAAACTTGAAGGGTTTTTTTGTAATTTTGAAACATGTCTGGTTTTTTTTGTAATTAACCCAAACCTAAGGGGTGTTTTTGTAATTATCCCTTTTTTTTGGGAAGATGCATGCAGTGTAGTTCAAGTAAGCTATACAGATTTATATGTGACCAAAAAGTTCGATATATCCAAATCGGAATGTGGAAAAGGAAGCATTGTTTTATTTTTCTTCAAATTATTCCTTTCCACAAGCTATGCATTAAGATAAGTACAGCCGCGATTGGATGTCAATGAGAATCCATTTTCGTTCCGCTGGAGAATTTTTTTTGACCAAACATGTGATTGTTTATGAAAATTTTCAGAAAATATACTATTCTCTCACTTTCAATTTTTCTCATTTTTTCTCTTATCAATCACATCTACACATTTTTTCACAAAAAACTAATCATTATTACACATTCTCCCATAAATTTCACTATTCACCTACTCACACATTTCTAACCATCAATCACATTCAATCATTATTTTACTATTTTTAAATCAAATCAACTCTCATCATTACTTTTTCATCTCACATCCAATCACACTCTCAAAATTCAACTTTTTTTCCAAAATTTTTTTCACCACTATTCTCTAGCAAAATAAAAATTTTCAAAATGAAAGTATATCCAATCGCGCCCTAAATAATTATGTTCGTTGATTTAATTGTTTACTTCTAGTATCGAACTGAAGGCAGAGTAAAGACCGGTATGCAAGAATGAAAGGAGAGGAACGAGCCAAATCAACTTCTGAAGGGCTTCGCATCTTTCAGAACTCATTTTGGGATAGAGAAAAGATTCATGTTAAGTTTACCGAACAAACACTTACATCTTGTTCAAGTGCCAAGCGCCGCTCATGCAAAGCTTGCTTCCTTCTCTCCAAGCTAGCTTGCAAAATTGCATTTCCTCTTGCCTAACATAGATGAAAAGACTAAATTCATTACCAAAGTCTACCAGTAACATAATATACCATGACCACTCCAACACTCCTGATAATTACCTCTTTTGCAATCCTGTGGCGCAAATCATTCTTAGCAGTCTCCAATCTCTGGATGGCAAGCCTACAAATGAAATCATTAAACTTCAATATACCAAGAAAATGATATTTATAAAAAAAAAAAAAAAAAAAAAAGCCTTTTGCACTTAGAATAGCCCAAGTATGAAATATACTCGTAAAGCAAATCCCCCAAATTATTGGGAAGTAGGTATAGCATATAAGATTCACAAACTTTTAGAAAGGGGCAACAAGTTTGTAAATTAGACAGAAAAACATATACGATAGAAGATAATCTTACTCTTCCTCTCCAGAAGAATCAATTGATTCTGTTGAAGGAGTTTTCCTCACCTGCAAGAATAGAAAAAATCAGATTGCTTGGTTCCAAAAGTAAGATTTATGGATACACAATGTAAAATTATGAATCTGTGTCAATCACTCAATGCATCACATGCAAAATCACACAATCAGCAACATCCCCGGCTTTCCGCCAGGCTGAGATAAATAGCCTGGCAAAAAGTGATCAACATTCAAAATACTTTTCTGTGGAATAGTATATTATCTATCAGTCATATAATCAGGTTAATATTTAATATCTAAGGTTCATTATCCACATTTTGAGTAAACCATTGGAGAGAGCATTAAGGTACTACAATTTCTTCCCTAGCGGATGTAATCAATTATCAGAGTACGGACAAGCATAAATAAAAAAACTCAAAGAAAATATTTTATCCAGCCTATTGCAGTAACGTGTGCAATATATGCATTCTAGTGTCTTCAAAGAGAAACATACGCTGATATAAGAATCCCAATCATCATCATACATGACGACAAAAACAAAACCACTTAAAAATCTACCGATCCTGACAGCTCCAAAAAATGGTGGGGGAAAAAGATCACATGTGCACACAGTGCCTGGTAAAGTTTATAAACCAATGTGTGTGTGTGTGTGAATGAGCATCCCGGCACAAGGAAAATGAATGAGTACCACAGTGTTGACTTCAATATTTGGTTAATATCAAACATGGTTAAAAAATATAATATTTCAGGAAAAACTCAGAGTGATTGCTTGACCTTTCATTTTGTTCTTTTCTACTTTTGGAGAGAATAGTGTGAAAAATTTATTTTAAAAAATAAAAATATTTTTTGAGTGTGATTGAATATAAGAAAAAAATGTGATGATTATAGTTGATGTGATAGCTTTTTTAGTGTAATAGTGATTAAATGTGATTGATGATTTGAAAAATAAGAGAGAACAAATAGTGTATTTGTGATATTTTAATATAATGATGATAAATGATGTGATATTTTTATGTTAAAATTATAAATGATGTGATTGATGATTAAAAACGAGAATGAGTAGTGAATTATTTGAATATTTTCACAGACGATCGCACGTTCAATAAGAAATTTCTGCTGAAAATGAGAAGGGAGAAAAATTCCATAAGCAAGCACTGCCTCACATTTTTCTTTCCCCAAAATGTCGATTTCTTGGCACCACCAGCATTGGTATTGGTAGGTGTGGATACTGCTTTCTCAGCCAATAGTTCCGGTCCAGGAATGGATTGATGTAGCTCTCGATTCATTGATGACAAAATTTCACCCATAGATCGCTGAGACTCATGACGAAGTATTTCTGCAGAAGCATCGGTCATGTTTTCACATGCCTTCAGTTGGTCATTAACTGAAATAATAGAATCACTATGAGCTCCAGGTTCCAAAGTTGGTTTTAAGTTTGTTTCCGTAGTATGGTTGTTTGTGGGAGATCCATCGTCTGAATCGTCATTTCCGATGGCCTGGTGTTAGCAAAAGCACATAACCAACTTCAGTACATCTATAGAAAGGTACAAGTCACCAAAGCAACAGTAATCAACATCAATGAGAAAGCAAGCGAATAACCAGAATGCAGAGGTGACACGGTACAAGTTTTGGTAATTGTCGTTGATCAGTTTGTCAAAATTGACAGAGTGACTAGCCTAAGTTTGTTTTAAGATGACCCCAAATGACAAGATTAAGAAAATCTCAGATGTTCCAAGTTTTCAACCACAAAACTAATTTCGATTTTGAAATACCTTCTCCATATTTCAAAGATCAACCCTGAAATTGTCTACTATTGCATTGAAAATGTACAAGCTTTCAAGCAATGAATAAAAGATTAGATTATCATGAATTGTATAAAAGAACTCTCTTACACATAAAATAATAATGAAGGGAATACTCAAAATAAAAGGCTTCCTCTAAAGTCATCTTGAATTACATTCTCATAAAACTAGCAGTTAGATATGAAACATCAATAATAGCCTCTTTAATCTTTATATATGGTATTGATAGCCTGGCATCTACTAGCCAATCTACAATCTCCTCATACGGATTACGGACGTATTATGTTACTTTTCACATCAAGTTATAGTATTGTTATTATTTTAATTATTTTGCGATTATTAACATTGTTGTTGTAGATACTAGCAAGACCGGTCCTATCAATTTTTTTGACACGAGTCTAACTTTAATATTGGGATCCCTTTTTCCTATACAAACTTAAAGGCAACATAAAACAACAAATGAAGAATAATAGGCAAAATAAAATAATGACATAAAGTTCAAAAATCAATAAAATTATTTAAATTCCAGGCCTTAGAAATATAGCTTTAATAATTTTGTTAGCAAGGTTGCAAGGGAATCGATTTGGACCCTTCATTCTTGGTAGGAGAGCTCGACCACTAGGCTACAATAGAGATCTTTTAATTTCTTTGTCTATATACCAAAGTGAAAAATAATAATTGTGGGCAAAATTAATTTGAACCTGGTCTGTTTTTCAAAGTTTCGAGAGTGCAAATATTCAACTACTACGTTGGATTTACTCTCGGTGCACTTATTTTATTTTTATTATATGTACTATATATAAAAGGCATCCACTAATTTGGGCCCCTAAATTTCCTAATTTTATCGGGCCGAGTCAACCGCTCCTTCACCTAACATAAGGCGTCCCTAGATGCTATTTAACACTACACTATAGTTACTTTTGTTATACTAGTAACAGCAGAACAACAATATTAATAGCGGGTGAATTTGTTCCATTGCTGTGGTTTTATGTTTAATCGACTTGTTACCCACGTAAATGACTCACTGAGCATGGCTACAGGCTACTGAACAATCACTCTTAAAGTATTTGGAAAATAAATCTAGAAAGGCCATAAAAATAATAGTCAAATCTGAATATATGTTTTCATCACAGTAACCTGCAACGACCATTCAAATTAATCTTTTAAGTCATTAAGAACGCATGCATAGGCATGCACATAGTATGAGAGGGAGGAAGAGAAAACCTTATAGTCGTAAAGATCACTAGCGGCAGAGCCACTGCTTTCACTTAACTTCCCACTGCGTCTGCGGTCGCAATCAAAATCTGTTTCAGGATCAACTTCGTTTTGAGCATCGTGATAACCATTGACTTTTATGTCAGGATTTTCGTCATCACTCGAATCTTCACTTCCGCTGTTATCAGTTTGAGAATCTACAGACATAGAGCATCTGTGCAGACTATCATCCTGAAAACGAACCATAGTGACTAATAAAGCAAATCCCAAAAACATCTCAAAGGGAACAGTGCGAGAGAATGATATAATTGATATACGACGAATCATGCAAGATACGAAAACCAAATGACTAACAAAAAGGAAAGACTCTGCGCAGCAACATGGGGAACAGAAACAAAGATGCCCAACATCTAAAATTTGCAGTTCTAAAATACTCTTCTGGCAAAGTAAAATTGTGGTGAATAAATCCTCCAAGTTATGAATTGGTATCATTCAGCTAAGGTGCGACTTTCAGATAATTTTATACATAACCAGCATATCGTGCTACACCACATCCAACAATTTAGTAGCTAACTACCACAATTTGCTTGTATTACAAATCTTAAGATGACAAGAAAGTAGAACATATATGAAGGTATAAAGACTCGGCTAACGGGCTAAGACAAGAGGAATGAGCAAAGAAGAGATATATGAAAGTAATGACACTGCATGGTTTACCACAAAATTCCAACAAATCAAGTCCCACAGCAGGGACGGATCCAGGAATTTTTTTATAAAGTGCGCATGAAATCAAACTTTTTTTTTAAACCTAATTAAAAAATAAATTTTAAAAATAAATAATAATAAATAGTAAAAGGAAAAGGGAAAAAAAGTTATGGGGCTTGTGCCCCCATATTGGGAGCCCTGGTTCCGTCTTTGTATCTCACAATTTAGAAAATAACAAAGTAGACCAACTTACGTCAAAAATATTCTCATACTCTTCCAGGAGTGTCGTAATAATTGCTTGAGCGTTATTGGCAGCGTTGGCAGCAGCAAGAAGCTGAGCAGAATTATCTCCATTGATATCAAAGTCATCCTCTAATTCACATTCACCAGCTAAAAGAGGGCGCAACAGCAATGGAGCCATACATGCAGCAACTGCCGACTGAGTCATCCGATTCTCAGAAGCATGAGAAGAAATTGTGTGCATCATCTTAAGAATTCTAGAAACAATGAACAGGGACAAATGAGATCGAAAATATGATACGCCACGTGTTAAGGAGGATAAAAACATAACGAAGCTCATGTCTGATTGCAGAAGATTCCTTTTATGCTCCAGTGCTTAAATGTTAATCTTGTCAAGAAACATAAGGGGCAAACATTGAAACAGTCTCACTTACTTTTCATAACTGCCTAGCTGCTTCTTTTTTAAAAGAATGCAAAACGAACAACATATCACATCATATTTAACAGAACATGATAAAGATACACCTAATTGACTGGCAGTGAATAGTTGGGTAATTAAAACATGAAAGAAAGCCAACCAAAATACAGATTCTTAAACGTGTCAAATTAGTGTCAAATTATTACAAATGAAATGGGAAAATTACATCCACCTCCACCGTCCCTATGAACCCTTAGAGGATCAGGACCCTCATGCTTAAACCTCCGGCTTTGCATAAAGTAGGCATTTTCCTTTGAAAATTAAACTGGGGATCAATATCTGATTTATCTCTAATTACATCATATTCTTGCTTGGATACCAGGACTTATTTGTGACAATTTAATCATTAAAATTGTCCATGTCAGTTGAAATTACTCTTTTCCATCGCACGGCATTCACCTCACTCCAGCCTCTCCTTTTATTCGGCCATCGACTGTATTTACCATTTGATCTCACATCAATGTCTCATATTTACTAAATTCTGATGCAGCTAATATTTCATTGTAGTCATGAAATATTTTTAAGATCACAGCAATAGATAAAGACTTCCATTCTTTTAAACAAGCAATGCATAGTGCTGAAACTCTTCTAGTATGACTAAAATAAAATGAAGTTTATCGATAACAACAAACACAGAGTGGACGTAGAGTGAAACTAAATCATATAACATAACATTTGCACTAGAAGAGACAAAAGTACCACATATCAGAATAATCTAAATATGTGATCATTAGCAGAGGCATGCAAGCACAAACAGGTTCTCATACCTCTGTAAGAGGCGTCTATTTGGTTCAGGAAAAGCTTCCTGTATTGCGGAGCGCATTGCATTCACCCGAGCTTCCTTCCTGTCGATTTCTTCTCAAGATAGCCACGCAAAAAAACAAGTTATTCAAAAATACCAGTAAACCCTAGCCAATTATAGAAAATTAAACACAAATTTGAAACTCAGCACAAACATCTGGGGCAAACGATATAACGGAAACTTACTGAAGGCTTCCAACAAGGCAGTGCAACACGATGCAGGAACAGGTGATGAAGGTAGCTCCCGGAGAACATGCTGAAGGAGAGGTAACTCCCATTAATAAAATAAAATCAGAACAGAAGAGCTAAGTCAGATGGCAAACAAACCTTAACACAGTCGCCAATAACATGAGCATCCTCATCAGGGTCAAATTCAGTCTTGCCTACAATCAAGAAAATTTCAAATTGGTCGTGCTAGGTAGTGTATTTGACATTCCAATTTGGCACAGCAGCAAGTAAAGAAATAACGTCCTCATGCACAATCACATTAATAAAGCATATAAACCTTGTTCGTATTCTTGGACTCTTTTGTCCACTTCCTCAACATCTGCAGACTGCCAAGAATTCCCTCTACTTTGATTCCTGTTAAACATAGTAGCTACAGTCAGAGTATACATTGAAGAGAGCAAATGTAAAGTTTCTATATCATTATTTTGTTGTTCTGGTAAGATGATAAATGGAACAACTCGCTCTTTTGTTGCTTTGATGAGATGATAATTGGAACACCACACCATGGACTCAACTTAACATGGCTCGTTATGATTGCCATCGCTAAATATCCTTCCTCATCTTCTCTCAGCTAACATAAAGTCAAGTAATGACCGTTATAGTAACAAGAAAAATGAGACGCAGACAACATCAGTAAATGTTTCCACTATCAAGCTGTAGCCATCATATAGATACCCTGAACGCTCTTCAGAGTCGTTTATGTGCTCCCAGATCATGTAGTTGAGATTAGTCAGCTCGAAATTATATAAGGTATCTAACAAGTATCAAAATTCCAACGTCTTCAATTGTAGTATGTACGCAGTTTAATCAATATTAGGCAAACTTACTTTACAGATGGCTAAAAAAAAGGTCTGACAAAGTCATTAGGCATATATTATATGAGATACAAGAAGTTACTCAAATAAATTAAGCCCACAGCTAAAATTAATTCAAAGTTAGAATAAAATGAAAAACAACCAAACAAAGCTCTTTTTCTGCAGGAAATAAACCCAAATGTAAGAATGATCTAGGCCTTAAAACTCTTCCACAATCATCTAAAAAGTGGCCGAAGCTGGACCAACTGGAGAATAAATTGTACAGTGGCTCATGCTAGATTGCTAGGTAGGGTCAAGTTAATTGAGGGGGAATGAATTGAAATGACGCAAAAACAAGGCGGCAAAAAATAACAAACTGGATGAGCTAACTAGAAACTGATACAACGTGAAACTCAGTTATTGAATCAATCTACATGACTTCCTGAGAAACTAAATCAAAGGGGTTCACTGCCGGAAATTCCAAATTGTAAACCAAAGCTTACCGTACTGCTCAAGAAACCGAAGCGCTTTTTCAAGGAAGGATGGGCCTCCATCTATATCTTCTAATGCAAGCAAAATTGGGCGTCCAACAACCAAAGACTTCACTGGGCGTTTCTCTCTCCCTAAATGGAGAAACACCCCATTAGTTTGTGCAGTTAGAAAAACTTCTGTCAAAATTGTGTTTAAAGGGGGGAATCTATACGGAAAAGCTCCACAATAGTATTTACAGAAGAACACCAACGAAAATAATATTAGGTACAAACATTGATGGAAAGACCCGTCAGTAGGATCACTAGTGTCACTTCTAAATATCCCATTGTGTCCCATCACAAGAGCAGCATTTGGGGCTTGTGCCAAAGCATTTTCAAGGGCTGTCTTCCACTCATACAAGTCCTCAGAAGTTTCTGCCTGAAGTTTAGAAACAGAAAAATGAAGACACGCCTGATGATTCACAAGCTAAATACAGAATAACTAGGAGATCATATAAATCGTAAAAGAAAGTGACACAGAAAAACAGTGGGGAAATAATATCTGATTTTTATGCACCTTAAGAGTAAATGCCCGTCCATCACGTCCATCAGGAAACAAAACTGTTAGCAGTTTCTTGTCTTCTCTAACAACAACACTGCACAGTGGAAAACATCAACACACTGCAGGTGACACAGCGAAACAGATGAAGAGAGAGAGAGAGAGAGAGAGAGAGAGAGAGAGAGAGGGAGGCAATGTATTTATACCTCCCTGAATTATTTAAATCAATGCCGCCCAAAGTCAAGTTTACTTCACCACCACGCTGCGGCAGTGCACTCTATACACAAGGGGAAGTTCTTGATATAAAAGGCAATAATAATATGAAGTTGAAATCTAAGCAAATTAAAGTAATATGTAACCGCTCTACAAGATCTGCATATCTCAGTGATATGATGAAAAAGCAGCTTGATGAATGAATTTTAATACATAGTACATCAATGGAATGGAAAATGGAGATGCAAATGGGACTAACAGGGTCATTCTTGAAAAAAACCAAAGAAGTGCGTGTAAGGATAAACCATCGCTTCTTCCAAGATTTCCACCCCAATCCTGCAAAGTTTAAGCAGGGAATGAATATATGACGACAACAACAATAAAACAGTAAGAAATACGTAATTTTACATTTGTGTCAATAACAAGGAGGGTTGAGGCCAACGATTCTTCATTTAACAAGTGTTTCTTGCACCTTACTTGTACACTTAATTTAATTCACTTCTCCGTCTAATTTATTAAACAAAATATGCGTATAATTAAGTGTGGTTTCTAACTTTGCACCATTTCTCAACGCAATGACGCAACAGCTACTAAGTAGGGTTCAAGAGGCTTAAGTAGAGGTTTTAAGGTCTACCAACATGAACGAAGACTTCAGAAAATGGTTCGGTCCTCTCTTTGAAAGCATAAGAGCGTCTGCCATACTGATCAAAAAAAAAAAAAAAAGAGCGCCTGCCATCACAAAATGGAAAATAAGTGGCTCTCTGGCTGCTCCGAGACCTATATTTGATCTAACTACTAGTTCCAGCCATATATCTACCAAATCAGCCTATCATTACATAAATATCAAAATCGTCACAGCCCCTTAAGAACATTTTTTCCTAAAGGACCAAACCAATATATATCCATGTCAAGAGATAACAATTAGCATTCTAGATCAAAGTCAAGCCACAGGCACAAAACAGGTGCAAACCTTCAAGTTCAAATTTTGGAGGAGGATATACTTAACCCCGATTTCCTATTTTAAATAAAAACAGAATGAGTTGTCTTCTACCAATACACATGCTTTCCTGAGTCCAACATTTCCTAGTGAGAAATTACCACCAATGGGACTTTAAAGCCTATTAGTGGATGTCAGCAATGAGCATAATTTAAGATGAATAAAAGTTAACGACTCCTTAGCCCAAGTTTTCTAGGGAAAAGTGGCTTGGATGGGATGAAAGTAGTATAATGTAGTAGAGGGGTATCATACCCATCTAGACTCATTTTTTTATATCCTCCAAATTGATCAAAAAGGACGTCAAGCACTAGAGCAATAGATCAACTATATAAAAGTATGCAATCACAAGAGTTATAATGAAAATACTGCTTTTCCACTCTTCGTACATATTCTCTCCTAATTCATTCCCTTTCTCCTCCATTTCCCTATTCCATATTAGGGATAATTTAGGAATATGATTCCCTCATGGACAATGCACCTTCTCCTTACCAGGACCTATCTACCACCTTGAAAAGCCTTAAACCCACAAGATGAAGCAGAACAATATTCATCAGCAATTGACCAACTCTGTATTAAGCAACTCTACCTGAATATTTAGAAATAAAACCCATCCTATAAGCCTACAGAAAACATCTTTTAACAAAGTCCAAATTCGAAAACTTGCTATTAACATCCCCGATAAACTGAGAACATAATGCAAATGGAAAGCAGAAAATTTACACAAAGAGAGCTGCATTAGACTTTACAAGACCATTAATAAGTTACTTGGAAGAGAATGCATGAACAATATAGACTCGTTCCAATGCCAGAGGAACCACTAAATTACATGGATAATTCACAAACTATATACATAAAGTGAGACTGAGTTTGTTTGTCATGAAACGCAGCCTCAGGAGTTAGATAAACTAAAACGAAGACTAAATATTGTATACATACATTAAAATATAACTAAACTACAACTATATCAAGCCCAAATGTGGCACAGTATGATGTGCTCTAGAGTAAAACATGATGTATGTGAACCCGGTTTTATTGCAATATAAAGATTACATCAACATACCGATTCTACTGAATGCCTATGTATACATAAACCCTCTTAGGGTCCTGACAGATTGAATAGATAAGTAATCAGATACTGATGCGGGACAAATATACAGGCATGTGAAGAAACTAGCACAATTTGGAAATATCCATACACTCCAATGTCTAATATTATCTTTTCACAAGTCTGAAAATCACTAACCTTTAGAAGATATGAGTAGATGTCCGCTCTTGAATATCTATAAATCATCCACAAAGGAAAATCGTTAAAAGCAACAATAACCCATAATGCGGAAAGATGCAAAACCATAACTTTCCTCAATGAACACTGATTACAATAATCCGGGTCCAACTAAAAAGAAGAAAAAGGGCAACCTTGAATTAAAGGCAGTTACAATACCTTGACAATTACTTGACTAACTTTGACTACAAAAACGCCCACCATTTAGCGCCCCTCTTTTTTTCTTCCCACACACACGCACAAATTGAAAAAAATGAGAGTTAAAAGCATTACCGTATTTGAGTTCCCAATACGAGGGCGTTCAAATGCGGCAATAGAAGCGGACATTTCACTTTTTTTTGCCCCTTCTCAGAGTTGAGTTAACATCTCAACGTCGACCCGGATCGAACTCAGGCGAAAAGAATCGGGGAAGATCTGTACAATGGAGCTAGATGAACAACTGGAACTGGGTTTTTTCTCTTTTTTTCTTTTTCAAACTTTTCCAAAAAAAGAAAAAGAAAAAAAATTGAAAATGGATAGATGTAGCAATAGCAGCAACCAACCAGAGCTTTCTTTTTCAGACCTTTCTCTTTGTTGTTCTTTTTTGTTTGTGTGTCAAGGTGGGGTGGGGGTGGGGTGGGATTAGGTGGGGGTGGTAAATGTAACAGCGGTTGTGGGAACTGGGAAGTAATAAAACTACAGTTATATCGTTTTTAGAATTTTATTAGTCCTTTTGTTGTTTTTTCATCCACCTTTGGGCCGTCGCACGTGACTGACTCTCTTTTCAAGATAGGATGTCTGAAATTTTACTGCTGTAAATTTTTATGAACTCAAAATTTGTTCCAAGAACAAGATAAGAGTTAGAGGAGAGTCTTATTACTCTTGTAAATTCCAACTTACTAATATTTACTTGTCAAAGATTACAAAATCCAATACTTAAAATTGTGGGATTTTGTATTAATGATGTCATAAATTGACAAAACTTTCATATAAATATTTACCTATGCGGAAAGATGGTAAAAAATGAAAAAAAAATCTCATTTTTTCTTTTTGGTTCAAGAAAATATATACTCCCTTATTCAAAATAAGTGTATTTTTAGAAAAAAACACACATATTAAGAATTTTGTTAAATACCAAATATACACTTAATTAATCCTAAATGCTATTTGTAACAAATAAATTTATGCGTTAGAGTTAGCTGAAAAGAATAAATTTAAGGGTAATTCAGGGAAATATTTTTGTCATTCGCCTTGAAAATGTGAAAATGACATTTTTTTTGGAAAAAAAAAATTATGTGTTAAAAGGGCACTTATTGTGAATTGAAGTAAGTATTGGTTATTATATAATGTGTTGATACTGGTAATAAGACTTTTTTGGTCAAATGGAATGCTGATTTGGGTTTATAATTAGTGTATATGTTTGTATAAGTGCCCAAGATTCTGATGGATTTTCAAAGGTAAAATGGGATTGTCTTAAATTCTTTGATGATGTGACTTTGGTTAAGCAAAGACAAAAAGAGGAAATTGTTAGTTTTGAGGTGAAGAGTAATGCCAAAGACTACAGTCAAAAGGAATGTACAATCTTTAAAGCGTGGCTTCACAACAAAAGTGTTATTTATTATGGTTGTACCTATTGTTTGGTGCATATATAAATAGTTGTGCTTAGGAAATTACTCATTCAAGTTTCAAAGTGGCTAGCCCTAATATACAATGGGACATGGCCAGCTCATTATTCAATTTCAAGCAATAATCATTTATTTGCATTTTCTATGTCTGCTTCCTTCAAACGCATTTCTCTCTTAGGTTCACCTATTTCTAAGTTTATTTATTCTTTATAATATATGGCATTCTAAGGAAGCTAGGATGCTTTTGTTTTAAAGTTCCATCACATTGTTAGGAGGGGTGTAGCTAAGGGGGATCCCAAAATTTTTTTGTCCCGTTTTTTATGGGAAACAAATGAAATATATATATTTTTTTTCTAAGGAAAAAAATAATTGAGTTAGGGGAAAAAAATTTGGGCTGGGGTAACCAATCGAGCTGGCTACACCCCTAATTGTTAAAGACATCATTCGTTGTTCTATTGCACCTAATACGCCTGATGGACAGATTTGGTCTCATTCTTGCGATGATTCTTCTAGTCACTTGTCTCCGTCCTTCCCAACGGTTATTTGGATAAGTGGGTTTTGGTCACTTCATATTTCTTCCCGTCGTTGTTCGGAGAGTTATTTATAATAGGCTTGCAGTATTAGACATTATCCACAATAGGGGTTTTATTGGTCCGTTGATATGCTTCTTTTATTATTCTCATGATGAATCATCTGATCACATAATTTTTGAAGTACCGGTTTGAGCTTGAATCTCGTATTCTTTTGGAGATACATTTCCACATCACATTTGTATAATTTGTTTGCCATTAACATGATATTCAATCTAAACTCTTGCATCATGTTACATGGTCGGTTGTTTCACTCATTTTCAGAGAAGGTAATAAAATTGATGCCATTCTATCTAAGCTATTGTGTCACATCACATGGTCGGCTGTTCACTAAGAGATTTTAGAAGACTTGAATTATGAATGTAATGGTAAATAATATTATAGATTTGTGCCTTAATGCATTATCTTTTTTTTTTTTTTTACCATTTGGCTCGGGTACTCTTTTTCCCAACCAAATATTTTTTGCTTTGGGGTTTTACTTGTTTGTCCCCACTATAGCTATGTGATCGGCTCGTGGTCAACATTTTGATTGACTTCTAGCTAGTTGTTCAACGTGAGTGACATAGGTCGGGCCAGGCTAGTGTATTGGCCCATTGGGCCATAGATTAAAACCGAGCTAGGCCAATCAGGCCATTGGGCCCATTGAGCCTACCCAAAATTCCGTTGGCGTCAATATTTCAATCACCCCTAGTTCATGTTGTGTAATTTGCTTTAAATTAGTCGGGCCAACTAGGCCATTGGGCCCATTAGATTGGGCCAAATAGCTGCAGTCATTTTCCAGACTCCAAATTTAGGATCCAATTGGACTTATCGCCGCCGGCAGTCCAAGCCCATATTGCCTGGCAGTTACATCCTTTTCTTTTTATATAGTAAAAAGAAAAAAAAAACTTAAAAGAAAATTGTTCATGAAATTGTGGATAGTTTTTCGATTTTATTTAACATTTTAAGAAATTATTTTATACCTGGCAAAATAAATTAAAGTTGAATATATGTGGATCAGGGGATTGGGTTTTATAGGTGAAACCCGGAAACCCGTTCGGGTACCCGGCGATTTTTTCAGAAAAAAACTGAAAAAAAGAAAGCCCAAGTTGATGAGCAAAGAACCATTTTTTTCTCAAATCTTGTTTAGGGCTTACGAGTTACGAGGCAGAAGTGCAGAGCTCAGAACTAGAAGAGAAAGGTTGTAGTCCATGCCACCCACTTGGGTGGCACCAAAAAGTGGGTGGATCTATCCAGAGGCGTAGCCATGTGTGGCTAGCACTGGGCTCAAGCCCAGTGCAAATTTTCAAAAATTATATTTTTAGTACTATAGTTTCTACAATATTCAAAATCAGCCCACCCAAAATTTAATGCAAAACTCAAGTTCACCCCCAAAATCTAAATGCAAGTTAAAAATCAAGAATGAAGGCTGTCGTAGAACCTGTTGTTTTTTCTACTGTGTTTTTTACATATGTAATATAATGATGCTAGATTGAAGTGGTGACTTATATATCATGATGTGTTTTTCTCTGCAATTCTAAGTCTCTCTGAGGAGTGTTGTGCATCATGTTTCTGTTTTGAGTCGATCAATCCATGATTGAGTGACACTTAACTTTGTACTGACTGCCAAAAACAATATCCTATTTGGAAATCCTTAAATGCTTGGAGTGTGATGCGAGAAAAAAAAAAAAAAAGAATGTAAACTTTTTGTCTTATAATAAGATTGATGTTATATTTAATATGATCGTGATTTTTAGACTATTATGTGATCCTTATTTATCATCCGTACATTTATCATTTCATTACTTTTAAAATTTACTTAACTATTTGTATTAGTAATTTATTAGAATATTTATCTAATTATTAAGAAAATCATATATTTTATTAGTTAATGGTCTAACGGTCCTAACTAAATCAATTTAACGGCTTTGCTAATTGTACCTATCGTGTCGTACCATGTTTCTCGTTTTTTTAGCGCGTCGTGTTTGAGTTTAAATTTTGGTCCAATAAGGTTATTGTGTGTGTTCGGGCTTGAGCTTATTGTGTCGAGTTGTTATTTATCGGTAAAGACAAGAACGATTTGTCACTCCTAAGTGTCATCATCAAGTATGAAATTAAAAAGTTATCTATTTTTTTAGTTTTTTTATATTTAATTATTGGCTTCTTTTATTTTGGCCCGACCCGACCCACCCCATCATTATCCCTATATATAGATAATTTTTCTTAGAAAATTTTTTTACTTAAGCCACCATGGGATCTGGTGGAGACAGAAGACTAGAGTCTACTACTAATTCCCTGATCCGCCCCTGGATCTATCCTTAGATCACACACACATTTTGGTGCCACCCAAGTGGGTGGCATGGACCAAACCGAAAGAAAAATTGACCAATTCTTTCTCAATTCCTTCGGCAGTTCGGTACCCGTCCCCCATCGGCCCACGCCCATCCTTTCCTTTCTCTTCCTTTGCTACCCGACAACATCGGGTAAACGACCCGAAAACCCGATCCGATGCCATCAGTGGATGATTTTCAACTTGTTTTGTTTATTGGGTCCATGAATTTTTTCCAGTAAATGTGGCGTCAAGGTCAGAATCTACTGCGGCGGGCGTCCCTCCGCCGGCTGGAGCTGCACCCTCACTCGCATACAACCAACATTAGACACGTCATCACTGGAGCGGCTTCTAGCCCTAGCTTGTCGATATGGCGGCGGAAGAAGGAGATGGGGAAGGAGGGTTTAATGGTGGCGAAGGAACTCAAGCGTCTGCAGTGCCACCCCCTGCGGTTCGAGCGGTTCATGAAGACCCATGTTTCCCGCCTCCTCAAGTCCGACCTCGTTGCTGTCCTCGTCGAGTTTCAGCGCCAAAACCTCGTCTCTCTGTCCATGAAGGTCATACCGTTATTGTCTTTATTATACTTTTTTTGATTTAATTAATTAGTGGAATGGGACTTTGATTAGGTCTCATAATCTTTCCTAAAATGATACTCCCACCCTGCTTCTTTACTCCAATTGACGCTTAATGTGCCTGCACAGGAAGACATAAAGGTGTTTTTTGTCATGAAATAAACAATCTATATAGGTTGTAAAGTCTGCAGATTGATTGTGGCATACTGTCATCATCCTGGAATTCAAATTGCTAGCAGGAAATTAATAGAATGGCCTATAAAAATCTTGAGCTATGAAGTCTAGACGTAAGATGTTCAATGCAGGTTGCATGCTTGATTGCTCTAATTCTTTTGGCTTTCCAATGACCCTAACAGATTTATTTTCGTTTTGTAGCCCATCTGTCTTCAAGTGTGTGGGTTCAGTTAATTATGTGAGCAGTGATGGTGAAATTTATGACGTTCTTTTTCTCCTAAAAAGATGGCATCTACACTCTGGAAATAAATTTGATTTAAGACTCTGTCAGATCTTAAAAAGCCTTATTGTGAAAAAAAGTCAGGTTTCGAGTAAATTCTGGTCATCCGATATAATTAAGCACCTTTAAGTTGGATTGCATGAATTTCATTCCTGTTTGTGAAATTATTCATTGTCATTGTCTGTTGGTGACTAATTTTACATGAACAATAACAGTACCTAAAATGCCCATTATTGAGACTGCATTTTTTGTGACAGTTGTATGATGTGGTGCGCAAGGAAACCTGGTATCGGCCGGACATGTTTTTCTACCGGGATATGCTCATGATGCTTGCCAGAAACAAAAAGGTTGATGAAGCAAGGACGGTGTGGGGTGATTTGAAGAGAGAGGAAGTCCTTTTTGATCAGCATACCTTTGGAGACCTTATCAGGGCTTTTCTGGACAGTGGATTGCCAGATGAAGCAATGCGAATATACGATGAAATGAGATGTTCTCCTGATCCCCCACTATCTTTGCCTTTCCGTGTCATATTAAAAGGGCTAATCCCATACCCTGAATTGAGGGAAAAGGTGAAGGATGACTTTTGGAACTCTTTCCCGGCATGATTATTTATGATCCCCAGAAGACCTTTTCGATGATGATCAACAATGGAGAATTGAGAGTGAAGAAGATTAAGAACGACATGCCTGATTAGCTGACCAACTAGCTGAATTGGATGTGGAGATCATGGAAAAGTTTCGAGAAGTGTTGCTACTTTGGTTGTTCACTTAAATGGTTACGGAGAAAGTTGTTGAAATTGAAGCTGAGTATCGAGACCAGAGGCTCTCTTCGAGGTGCGACCCACATGTTGAAATGCTTGTGCATTATTGACATTTCTATCTGCATCTTCGATTGAATCAAATTCAACGTTGACTGGCTGTGATTTGCTTCACGGAAATAATTTTGCCAGTAGATAAATGTTGTCTGCTCGGGGGAGCAATTGTGTATTGTTGGTTATGCTTCTTGAGGTGGAAAATCAGTTGCTGTTTGTGTGGTTTCTGCATGCCCCCTCCCCGTGTTTTAATTATTTTCTCTATGGATGTATTTTTTTTTATGAGAAACTCTATGGATGTATTTCAATTTGTGCAGTGTGTAAGAAATGACGACTTCTTTTTCTTTGAGGAGTCTAAGGATGTTATAATGGGCATATATGATGTTTGATCAAGGTAATATTGTAATTTATATACTCAAATTAGATGAAGAAAAATTGTTATCGTCTTCTTCTTTTTCTTCTTGATCATGCAATAGAATAATTGGAGTTCAACTGATGAGTGGAACAAGTAGGTCATTGTGAGTACATATATTTGTTTGAAACATACTTTCATTTGTTGTGCTCTTAAATTCAGTAAAACATGATTTTTTTCTGGAACATAAAAATTATGATTATATAAAGCAAGTTTGCCGTACCACAAATAGTCCTTTTCTTAACTAGATATAGGAATTTCACATCTATAGACATAGGATTGCTATTACATCAATCTGAGCAATGATTTACGACCAACTAGGATGAGATGTTCAAGATTCAAGATTGTGACTTCTTTCTTGTTCTTGTTCTTCCTCAGTGCAAACACCTCTTTCGTTTAAATTAAATTATACAGATAGATACCACAGTTCATCTATCACTAATACAAACGACCAAAAGAGTATCCCCATATATCTCCATTTTATGAAGAGGCAACTTGTATCCCGTACTTAGACATTACAGGAGTGGTGGTCTCTTTGTACCAATACGTATTCGTCCCCGTCACTCGTTGAATATCCTGATGAACTCCAAGAACCGCTCGGCGGTTTGAGAACATCTGTCCCCACTGAAAACAAGTAGTGAAATGGTTTAGGCGGTGGTGTAATTTCCACTCCCCCCTCCAACATTTTCACCACAGCACTCATTGGTGGCCTAGCCTCTGGCGAATCTTGGACACACCAAAGTGCCACCTTAGCCATTCTCTCAGCGTTGATTCTGTCCTTCTCCTCAATCCCACAAGCTTCTGTTAATGCCATTAGCTCACCCTTCTCGTACTCTTCCCACACGTGCTTTGGGAACCAGTCGAGACTTTCTCCACTGCCTCCAGCTCTCGTGTTTTTCCTCCTCCCGACTATCTCAAACAGCAGGATTCCAAAGCTATAGACATCACATTTATAGGTTATCGGGAAATTCTTCAGCATAAACTCCGGGGCTAAGTATCCGAGAGTCCCCCTATACCCGGTTACGGTAACATGTGTATCATCCCTGTTACAAAGCTTAGCTAGGCCAAAATCTGCAACCTTGGGTGAAAAATTCGAATCAAGAAGAACGTTCCCCCGGTTTTATGTCATAATGAATGATCCTCTGCTGGCACTCTTCATGTAAATATGCAATCCCTTTTGCTGTTCCAATTGCAATTTCTTGAAATTTTTCCCATTCAAGTTCCTGAGTCTCACTGAACAAGTGCTTGTCCAGCGATCCATTTTCCATGAATTCATACACAAGGGCACTCATGAACTGATCGTAGCAAAACCATATAATCTCACCAAATTTATATGATGAGTCCTCCCAATGGTTCCTACTTCAGCCATGAACTGCTCTTCAATATTTCTGTTTGCACCCCTGTTGAGGACTTTGACTGCAATTTTCACCGCATTTGGGAACTGCCCTTTGTAGACTTTTCAAACCTCCACAGCCTAACAGTGTGGAGTAGTTCTCTGTGAAAGTGCAAAGTTGCTGAGCGGTGAAACGGACCGGTTTTTCTTGGGCCAATTCTCGTAAGAATCTCTCCATTGTTGGGCCATCAACTTCCCAAACTTGGATCACTTGTAGTGGCGGTGGTGGCGGAGCGACTGCCGCCCTTAGTTCTGAGACTATTGCCCTCCTCATCTTCTTGGCGCAGTAGCAGGAGACCACTGATTATTACCAGTATTATTAAGCTGACAATTACAGCTACACATGGATTGAGAATTTGTAAGTGTTAGATCTTCATTCGACATATATGTACATCATCAAACTCTTATATGTGCATTTTATTGTGTTTTCTTATCATTTGTTAGTGGATTTGGTTAAAATTATGGTATAATTACAAAAATACCCCCAATGTTTGGGCTAATTACAAAAAAATCCGGAGATGTTTTAAAACCACAAAAGACCCCCTCATGTTTGATTTTGTCTGAAATATAAGGAGGCAACTGTAATATTTCTACAAATATAGGGGGATTTTTGAAATATATTTTGCTTATGGAGGGGGAAGATTTACAAATCAAACCTTGAAGGGTTTTTTGTAATTTGTAAAAATCTTTGGGTTTTTCGGTAATTAGCCCAAACCTGAGGGAGTTTTTTTGTAACTATCCCTGAAATTAATTAAAAGATGTTATGAGTTCCTATGGAAGGTATTTTATTTGGAACATAAAATGTTTTAGTTTAAGTAAGTTCCTGGCGTGTTCACATCAGATAAATCAAGATCACAGAGCTTATGAAATGTTAGTCATAACAGTTTTTGTTTTTTTTGAGAATTAGTCATAACAGGATTTGGATGTAGCTCATGTGGTCAAAGGGCATGTTGCTGGACGAGCACACCCAGGTTCGAATTTCATCCCCTCCCCTCCCCGGACATCCCATTTCCCTTTCCGCCCACCAAAAAAAAGGGAAATGTTAGTGATAACAACTTTGTGATTAATATGGTATTCTACAAATAGCTCACACACACACACACACACACACAAGTTCAATTTGGTGAATGATGTATTTTACCTGCAGCTCTTGCTCCCTCATTGTCTGATGGTGGAGGAGGTGTGTAGTAGTAAGTTGTAGACATAGCTGAGATACAGTTGAAGCTGTTGAAGCAAATATGACATGAAATGTTATGTAGGGATCACATGATTATATTTTCATATAAACATTAATTATATGCATAATCTTTTTTCTTTTTTTATTAGGACTATCACCAAAAGGCCTAAGTTAGTACTAACAATAATCTGATTAATAAATGGAAAAAGTTGAATTTGAACAAGTGAGATTAAATTACCAACAGTACATCATATTACTTCTTTTTCTTTTCAAATTTAAATGTAAACTCACCTGCTACTTTTCCTTGTCGTGATCCCTTTACTTCAACTATGACTCAGTTTTATGACAAATGTATTTCTTGCTTTCTTCACAATGTTATAAACTGTCCTCTGTGTATACACTGTGTGTGTGTGTGTAAGAGAGAGAGAGGGGATGGATATTCCCTAGAAGTTTCAGATGAATTGAATACTAGGCTGGTGATTTACTCATAGTTTTGTTTAAGAATACACATTATTTGTCACATTCCTTCCTGGTCCCTGGATGCAACCAGTTTCTCTCTCTCTTCCTCTGTCCAAATCATGTTGACTTGGCCGGCACAAATTTAGTCAGTAGTTGATTGTGTTGGACCTCAAGCAATTTACCAGATTAATAACTGTCATGGCAAACCGACACGTCTTTTTCTCGCGACTTTGTCGCTCTTACTCACGCGACCGTGAAAATTGCACCCAGCGAGCGGTAGCCAAGACGCTAACCTCGGGCTTCTATGTAATGAGCATCAGAAAAAAAGATGAATATGTTGGTATGGGTTAGGGGTGGCAAATCGTATTGTCGGGTGTTTCGCGTCGACCGATAACGACACACGACACGATAAAGACACACACGAACACGACACGATAAGGATCGCTCGACACGAACACGAAAATTTTCGCCGACGACCGACACGCGATAGTGACACGATAAGTCAAAGAAAAAGAAAATGATTTATATGTTAATAAAAGATAACAAATTACACGATATTACACGACAAATACACGATACAAATATACAAAATATCAAAGGTTATCATTAGCATTTAACGTAAACGCGTGTATTATTATCGTGTTACTAGCGGTAAATGTGTCCTTATCGTGTTCATGTCGTATTCTTATCGTGTTCGTGTCATATCGTGTAAACACATAAAAACACGAACACGACTTGAAATCTTTGTGTCCTTATCGTGTCAACACGATAAGACACGAACACGATAAGGCTAAACACTAACCCACTATTTTTGTATTGTTTTAGGTATGCGTCTTTGTCGTGTCGTGTCAAAAATTATCACCCCTAGTATGGGTAGTTTATATCTAATCCTTGCCTTTCCTTTAATCAAGCTTTTTGCGATCCAGGCGTTTACGAACTTTTTTAAAGCCCATTCTATCAGCAGGATGTTGGACCAAGGCGCCAAACAAATTAATTTTCGTTTAGTTGTCTAATGCTAGCATCTGTCGAGTAAAGATGCCAGGGTTTTTGTACTAAGGTCTTTTAGCTGCCATATATCTGTTATTTATTCAATATTATAAGTCATTTTCAAGTCACAATTTTATCTTAACGCGGTTATGTAATAAAAAAAGTGGGGGTGTTCATGGTTTGATTAATCGAACGAACCAAATCAGAACCAAAAGTTTGGCACGCATCAAAACCAAAACCAAAAATTTATTTCGGTATTCAGTTATCAATTTTACAAAATTTTAGTATTCAATTCGTTTTTTTTTTCTGTTTTGAATTATCGAATCGTACCCAATAGGTGATATCGAATTATTATTTTTATGTTTTATATTTTATTTATATATATTATATTATATTTTCCAATTTTTGTTTACTTACTAAAATTATAAAAATATAAGCTAAAATGTAAATGTGATTATTATTTTTATATTATATTTTTCTTATACTCGGTTTGTTGAATTAAAATCCGATTTTTTTTTGGTTTCGACTTACAAATTTTTGGTAAATGATGCGGAACACCTAAAATTGATTGTTTTGGTTTCGTTTATATGAATGACATATACAAATTTTTGGTTCGATTCGGTATGATGCCAAATGAACACCTAAAATAGAATGAGATTTTCTATTCCCCACTCCCACTTTATATTCCATAAGGTCTTTGTTTATATGAATGACATATAATTACATTAATTACTATGATAATCCCCAACTAAACCCCAACCAAACAAGCCCTTTGTTGATTTGTTTTTTATATACTAGCCATCATTTTTGGGCTCGTTTGGTTGAATACATCAAACTTAAGTTTCATGCACTTAAATCTTATGCGAGATCATATAAACTTAAAAATTGAAGATATTATTAGATCTTTATTGTTCATTTAAAAAGTCACAGGCTCACATCTATAAAATATTACTATGATCTTATGAGTTCCTTCTTTTCTTTTCTTTTTTTTTTTAAAACCTCCTTCTCATTTTTAATATTATATTCTTTTTCCAACTGATTAATTATGTCAATCATAATGTTACCATTGCTAACATCTTCTAAGCTGTTTTCAAAAAAAAAAACATCTTCTAAGCTATAATAGCCCTATTTATCCGAAATTACCAACATTATGTAAATTACCATAACATTTATTTTCAGGGAGTCATTCTCGATATCCCTGTATGCATTAAATCAACCAATGTGATTGTTGAGTTTGAATTTTAATGTCCCTTTATTGTTTTCCTTATTGTTAAGCCTGATGGTTACCAAGTTTGATAGAATATCTATAGTAAAATTGTGTCATTTGTCTTTTTTTTTTTTTGACAGGTTTCAGTATTTGATTGACTTTGTAATATGCTAATTAGTTTTTTCAGGAGTAATTATTTTTTCGAAAGAGTAATTAATTTTGAATGAGGGCAACTCTTTGTTGATATAAACTTCTACACATTATATATTTAAGTGAAAATAGATAAATATTTGCTATAGTTAACTAAAAAATAAATTGATTTAAATTCAAAAAATTCTTAAATAAAAATTTAAGAAAATCATAATTCGATTGAGCTGGTCAAAAGTCAACCTAACTCATCCAGTTAAGTTCTGTTTGGCTATCACTTTTTTTTTTGGTTGCCTTTTATATTTTATGGCTTGTTAAACAAATTAATGGTCTAATGTATCTACATAGATTAGTGACTAATGTAACTTATTAACTCCTCAAAAAAAAAAAACTTATTATTTGGAGTTAGTCTTGTTGTATTTATCCAGATATATAATTTATAAAACTGAAAAAATTTGTTCTAAATTTTATACTTGATGCTGCAAAAATACTTAAAGCCCACTCCAAGTTGGGACATTTTGGATTGAGGGATCCGACTCAATTGCTAAATACTCTAATAGGGATAACCAACCCGCAACACGCAAATAGGATTAGAATTTAGAAGGGCCATGAGTTGTTCCTGTTTAAGCCACTGATGCTCGAATCAACAAAGTGTTGAAAGATAATACAGAGCACAAGAGCTAATTAACAATTGAAACATCCTTAATGAAAGATTAACTATGGAGGAAGCTATTTATACCTGAGACATGGGCCTGTTAAGGCCAGACGGGCCTATTAAGGCTTTATCAATTGGTCAACTTGAATATTAATTAATGTAGCTTAATAACAATAATAAAAATAATGTATTTAAATATGAAGAAAAAAAAGGAATTACATTTTTACTCCACAACGTACTTGTTTTGCATCTTGTTACATATTTAAGAATATATTATTCATACCCAAATTTTACATTTGAGTTGAAATAAATTTGTGACATGCTAACACACACACCCAATAAACTTGCTAAGGGGAGTAAGTCGAACAAGCTATTTTTCAAGTTTATTTGAAATTTTACCGAAATTAAAAAATTGTGACTGAATTTGATTTGATTAATAATCAAATCGAGGTCGAACGAATTTTAGTGAAGTTGAATATGAATCGAGTCGAAAAGTAGATTGATACTTTTCACATAAATTATTCAAAGATTTTTTTTTAGCCATTCACATCAAACCAAAATATTCTTTAAATGCATCTTTTTCAAATACATATTTTTTTAGTCATTTTGGAGTGGAAAAACCCACTCATTTGCCTGCTCAATTTAATCGCACAAAGACACACATTTTCAGAATTTGGTATCAAGTTAATGTAACTCGACATCAAGTTCCCTCACTTATTATAACCCAATTATTTTGTTTTTCTCCAAAAACTTTGAATTCACGTAATTTTTTCGCTTTAAATCTGTTTTTGCATATATAATATATCAAATTAATTCTTTTTCCGATATTTATAATTCAACACCAATATTTCATATTTAAAAACGAAAAATACAGATCCGATTTTTTAAAAAACTTGAAAGAAAAAGAGTAAGATGATACATAAATATAAGTGAAAAGAGAGAAATAGACCAAATATAAAACAAACATGTTAAAAGAAAGATGAATATCATTTGTTGGCCAAAAATGACTAAAAAGACAAAGTGTTTATAAAAGATGACTAATTTTTATTTTTACATTTTGGAAATGACATTTTGACCAATTTCCACTAAATTATTATATGTTTTATTGACCAAATGGAGCTTTACTTAACGAAATGTGACTAATTTGGTTCATTATGTTAAAAAAATTAAGCTCAAACAATTTTAATTTAGTAATTTATCCCGAATCAAATATCAAATAATATACTTGGTTTTAGAGGTAGAATAATTATTTTCTTCTTAAAACTATAATAATTAGTATTTTAGTAATCGAATGGAACAGGAGATCTCGTAGCCTCTCTTTCGCCCCTCCTCAAATCTCTCCCTAATACAATGTGACTTCCCACAATCTCTCTCAATCTCTCTCCTCTCATTCAATGTCTCTGCACATATGCATGCTTTTCTCTCTCTCTGACAACAATCTCAACAAACTCCCACGAGTTTCTTCCTCCGGCACCCCGCGATTCCCTCCACTACCCAATTATTTCTCTCTCTGCCAATCTCTAACAATCTCTCGCATCAACTCGACGACGACGACCACCAATGGGTAGCTGCTGCTCAAGGGCAACGCCGACGATGCCCCGGCCGACGCCACCGCCACCGTCACCGCCACCGACGCCAGCAAACACGCCACAACCCCACCCCGCACGCCGCCTCACGCCTCCCCAAACCACTCGACCAAACCGTCCAAGCCCACCCCTGTCGGCCCTGTTCTGGGCCGGCCCATGGAGGACGTACGGGCCACCTACACCATCGGGAAAGAGCTGGGCCGCGGGCAATTCGGCGTGACGTACCTCTGCACGCACAAGCAATCGGGCGAACAGTTCGCGTGCAAGACGATCGCGAAGAGGAAGCTCGCGAACAAGGAGGACATCGAGGATGTGCGGAGAGAGGTGCAGATCATGCACCACCTGACGGGGCAGGCGAACATCGTGGAGCTGAAGGGGCGTACGAGGACAAGCATTCGGTGCATCTGGTGATGGAGCTTTGCGCCGGAGGGGAGCTATTCGATAGGATTATCGCGAAGGGGCATTACACGGAACGCGCGGCGGCGTCGCTGCTGAGGACGATTGTGGAGATTGTGCATACGTGTCATTCGATGGGGGTTATTCATAGGGATCTTAAGCCGGAGAATTTCTTGCTGTTGAATAAGGATGAAAATGCGCCGCTCAAGGCTACGGATTTTGGGCTTTCTGTGTTCTACAAACAAGGTGAGATTAATTAATTAATTAAGTAATTATTTAATTTCGGTTTTGATCTGCGAAATTTTGATTTAACTTTTTGAATATATTCGTGATTTTGCTAAAATTTATTGGGAATTTTGTCTGCATAAACTGCATGGATTTAAATGCATGAATTATTTAACAGGGTAAAATGGTACCATTTTGATTAATTATGATAATTCCGTGACTTTTAAGATTTTCAAGCCTTCTTGTGGCTGCAAATATTTGTTTCCTCATTTTTCTTAAACAATTAAAAAATAAGGGTTAATCACAAAAACCACCCCTAAAATTTGGCTTAATTATTAAAAAAAACAGTTATCTTTCAAAATTACAAATACCCGGTTAATATTTGTTTCTATTTCACATATTCAGCTTCAAGAAGGGGTATTTAATTTGTTAGGTAAAATACAAACCACTCGGATGTTTGTAGCACTTTAAGGGATATTTGTAAGTTTGAAAGATTACTTTAAGGGGTATTTGTAAGTTTGAAAGATTACTTTAAGGGGTATTTGTAAGTTTGAAAGATTACAGGAGTTTCCCTGTAATTAGACTAAACGTTGGGGCAGTTTTTAAAATTATCCTCAAAACAACAAATAAATAAATTCAAATTTGTGGCTAGGGGTGTAGAGTCGAGCCGGGCGAAAATAATATTGTTCAAGCAAGGGCGGAGCTAGGACGATTTAGTAGGGTAGGGGTGAATTCTGACAAAAATACGAAAAACAATACAAATTATAAGTAAAAATCCAATTTGTTTTTAGAAACAATACAAATTATAAGTATTTTTTTCAATTCTCACTAATTTGTTTTTTAAAAAAGGGTTGAGCTTGGTTTGATTATTAATCGAATCGAGCTCAAACGAGCTTTAATCCCAACCTGTATCCGCCATTTGTGTTTGAGCAAATCGGTTGTTCAAAATCTGTATTTGAGCTTGGTTTGATTATTAATCGACCGACACTCAAATTTTATTCTTTTTTTACTAATCGAGCCAAGCTTGATATTTTTACACATATTTTATTCTTTTTTACTAATCGAGCATCTCTCGACATCTTCTCGAACGAAAAATGTGTTCAAGCTTGTTCATTATGTTAACGAATCGAGCTCAAACGAGCTTTTAACGATCGATCTCGATTCGAGATCGAGTAGCTTGGTTAAGCTTTTTCAGCGCTATTTGTGGCTCGTCCCTTGCAAACTTGCAAGGATGGTTGTGCTGAAAATGCAATAATTTTAATCTTTCCATCTATTGGGATGGTGATATATCGCTATATTTGTGCATATTTATTGCAGGAGAATATTTCAAAGACATTGTGGGAAGTGCATATTATATTGCTCCAGAAGTGTTGAAGAGAAAATATGGACCAGAAGTTGATATATGGAGCGTTGGTGTCATGCTATATATCCTTCTTTGTGGTGTTCCTCCTTTCTGGGCAGGTACTTTATTATTATTCCCTCCTTCCAATTTCATTAATTTCTTGTTATCTTGGAAAATTGACTGATTTTTTTTTTATCAAATATGAGCAGAGTCGGAGACTGGCATATTCAATGCTATCTTACGGGGACATATTGATTTCTCATCTGACCCATGGCCTTCCATTTCTAATGGAGCAAAAGATCTTGTGAGGAAGATGCTGAATTCAGATCCCAAACAGAGGCTCACAGCATCTCAAGTGCTAAGTATGAAATCTTGCATTGTTAAAAAACTCGGAAGTTAGGTTAAGATTATTTAAAAGAACTTATACGTAACATCTTATTTTGGGAGCTTATAAAGTCTTTAACACCCTCCTAGTGCTCTTATTTCTTGGATATTACAACAATTGAATAACCGAACCTGTTCTGATTAAAATGCGTCTCATGGGAAAGCTTGACATACAGTTTCTTGATCATGTATGACAGATTTGTAAGATAACTGATGTTAATATGGTGTTTAATGTTTGTAGACCATCCATGGATCAAGGAGGACGGAGAGGCACCTGATACTCCACTTGACAATGCTGTTCTGAATAGGCTCAAACAATTCAGAGCTATGAATCAGTTCAAAAAAGTTGCACTGCGGGTGAGTAATACAAGAAAAAGGAATAGGAAATTAATAGCAATTTTATTTTTCCACCCTTTTTTCTACTAGTAATTATTGTTCTAAAAATCCCCTTCTAGCTCTGATTAGTCCCCACTTAGGCGCTAGGTTCCTTTTGTCCGCCTACGTTTTTTTTCCTGATTAGGCCCCACATAACCCCGCTTAGGCGCTAGGCCCAGCTTGCGCCCAACTAGCACCTAGCGCTTTTTAGAACACTGCTAGTAATTGAATGAAATGTAACAATTTATCAATTTGGACCTTTTTTTTCTGCTTCAAATTGTTAAAATTTGATTCTTAATCATGTCTTGACATAATTCCGACAGCCATATCCTTGCCACAACATCTATATTCTATCTTGTTCACATTTAAAAGTTTCACATGCAACTAAAGGCAAAATTAACATAAGGCTAATTGTCTAATTTCTTGCAAAAAACAAGGTTATTGCTGGCTGTCTGTCAGAGGAAGAAATCATGGGACTGAAAGAAATGTTCAAATCCATGGATGCTGATAACAGTGGTACCATAACGCTTGAAGAGCTAAAGCAAGGATTGGCTGAACAAGGAACAAAGCTATCTGAATCAGAAGTCAAACAGTTAATGGAAGCTGTAAGTTCACAAAAATTAACGTATTCCTCAATCTGAAGTAATATACAATACTTATATCCTTCTACACATGAAAATCAGGCCGATGCTGATGGGAATGGCACCATAGACTATGAAGAATTCATCACAGCAACGATGCATATGAACAGAATGGACAGAGAAGAGCATCTTTACACAGCATTCCAGTATTTCGACAAAGACAATAGCGGGTAACTAAAAACATTTGATGCTATCACATTGTAATTTGTTATGATATTCCGTAAAGCCCTTAGCACTTAATATTTTTCTTCTGATCATCAGGTACATTACGATAGAAGAACTGGAGCAAGCACTCAGAGAGTTTGGCATGGGTGATGACAAGGACATAAAAGAAATCATCTCTGAAGTTGATGCTGATCATGTAAGCAAATAACACCATTACGTTGGAGCATCTTTCGCCATTTTTTTCTACAGCGATCATTATATTTAACATTCCTTGATCTTCTTGACTTCCGCTGAAGAATTTTGCATGTGTTTCTTTTTCTTGAATCTTATTGGCAAAGAAGCTAATTACTAAACCTAACTAATAATGACACGATCTGTTCTATTAATTTAATCGCGTCTCCTTACGTGCCAAGAATACAGTATGTGTTTATGATCTTATGCTAACCATACCGGGCATATATATGTTGACTGAGCAAGTAATTTTTTTTCAAATATGTGCAGGATGGCCGTATCAATTATGACGAATTTGTAGCCATGATGAAGAAAGGTAACCCAGATATAGTAGCAAATACCAAGAAGAGAAGAGACGGTGTCTACACTTCCTAGCATGTAAAAGGCCTACAAAAGGAGAAGATGAAATGTGTTTTTTTTTTTTATATATTTTACATAAATTCTTTCATTGGGGGGAAGGCAAACTGTTCTGCAGATCTCAGAATACTAACGTGATAGGCTTTATGTATAAAAAAAATGTAGCTTTATATATATAAAATCATGTATATTTAATGTCTTTTAAGTGCAGAAAATTGAAGGTAAAACACTTGAGGCTTTTTTTCTAATGTGACTTGAATGGTTGTTAGATTGGTTACCTCAGCCCCCATCTCTAACTCGAGAATAAATGCAAAGATATAGCTGCATTTGATGTTGTGTGGTGACCCCTATAT
Organism: Rehmannia glutinosa; assembly: GCA_016081115.2. NCBI lineage: Eukaryota > Viridiplantae > Streptophyta > Magnoliopsida > Lamiales > Orobanchaceae > Rehmannia > Rehmannia glutinosa. The sequence continues at coordinate 2,334,942 of CM071936.1, forward strand.
GACAGAAATACCAAACATTAAACTTTATTTTTAGACATTAATTTTTATTTTTGTCATTGTCCATCCATCCTTTCCTATTAATATAGCTCATCAGGCAAAATTATATCCTATTTATCACTTTTCAGGTCCACACAAGAAAATGTTGGCCAAATGTGTATAAATTGTTCTTGATCTAAGGTGACCTGCATTTCAATGAAAATTTAGGCAACTTTAAGCACTTAGAGAGGCTTTAGTCCAATAAGAGCAAAAAACACTCAACAACCATTGCAGCTGTGTATACTTCAAGGAATTATCTTTCCAACTCCAGAGATAAAGGTCTCACGTTCATGCCCCCACTTGATGGGCAGTTAGATGCAAAAATATATTACCAAAAAAAAAAAAAAACACGGATTTTTGAAAATTATTAAAAAAAAACACGAGGTTTGATTCTGTATTATACTTTACCCCTTCATAAGTAAAAACATTTCAAATACCCCCTTACATCTGTAAAAAAATTACAATTATCACCTTACATTTAACACATAATCAAACCTCGAGGTTTTTTGTAATTTTCAAACATCTCTAAGTATTTTTGTAATTAACCGAGACCTCAGGGGAAGTTTCTGTATTTATCCCAAAAATATAATGATGTTGATGGTTCAAAACGGGGAAACCTCGATACAGAAGTTTCCCCGGTTGGAAAACTAGATGATCTTGAATTGCAGATGAAAAACTTAAGCCCGAATACTTTAATAATCAACACATTCTTGTGAAGATAATATATGAAGAGAGTAAGAGACAACCAATGCAGCATTTGATAATATGACAATAATAGCCAAATTGAGCCAACAATGATTCATACATCAGAAATTCTGTAAACAAACTCCCGTTTAAGCAATAACCATATGTTACCGTGAAAAATCATTACAAGTGCAAGAAATAACAAGAATTCAGCTCATAATAGTTCTTCAAATTTCCATTTTCTTCCAACGATTCACATTTTTACACCACACATCTATCCGAATAGATCGAAGAATAACACCATTTTTTTTTAAAAAAGAAAGCAAAGAAAGCTCATAATCGTAACTGCCCTACTTATCTTTAGGAGTGCCAATCCCGTACTTCTCCTGCAGCTTCTGAATCTCTTCCTCCTTTTTCTTCTGGTCAAATTTCTTGCCCATCTTTGCCTGCTGGTAGTACAAAACAATCAGATACCTATTCGCCACGTTGAACCCCGAAAGGTGGTCGACGGCGGTCTTGGCGTCGTATATATCCTCGTACACCACGAAGGCGGTGCCGCGCGTGTCCTTGTTCGTCCCGATGCGGATCTGCCGTATGGCGCCGTACTTCCCGAATATGTCGTACATCTCCTCGCTCGTTATATTGAACGGTAGATTGCGCACGTACAGAACTCGGTTCACCTCCGGTGGGAGTCGAGTGTTGCTTTTGCGGAGGCTGATTGCTGCCATTGCCGGAGAATCTTCGAAATTTCTGATTTTAGGGCTCTAGGGCTGCAAATTCTCGTTCTACGACATTTGGGGTTTTGATTTGATTTTATTGTTGTGCATATGGCGGTGAGAAGTAGCGACATAAGAAACGTGCTGGCTAGAAAGCGTTTTGTCCACTATTTTTCATTCTAAAATAAAAAGAGCGGACACTGTTTTCTTTTTTTTTTTAAAAAAAATAAATAACCATACAAGACCTTTTAGTCATCAAAAAAAGTGAATTTTCAATATTTTTAAGCTCTCTTTATCAATAAATTTGTCCACTTCTTTCTCTCTCTAAGAGATGGTTTTTGTTTGTCCTTAATATATGGCTTTTGCACAAATATAATACATTTTGTGTCCCCGTTATGAAAAATCATGGATCCGTCCCTTCCAGTGGTATGCTTTTGTATAATTCAGGCATGTGCTTGGGTTCGATTCCCACCTAGCCCCTCCCTTATAGGATTTGTATTAAACAAAACTGTACACACACTTTTTTTATTGGTTTATTATTGTTATTATTGTTGTTATTATTATTATTATTTATTATTATTAAAAGGCTAAAACAAGGAGGACATAGAGAGATTTATGGGAAACATGATATTTGAATTTTTATTATTATTTATTATTATTAAAAGTCTAGTTACGTTTGAATTTTCTACAAAATAATGTTTCCATGATATTTCAGTTAAAAAAAACATGCATGAATAAATCTGATATTTGACACAATTGATTAAAATGAATTGTCTTATTTGATATTAAAAGCTTATTCGGGCAAGCTTATTCGGGCCAAGCAAATCCATAATCCATAACAGGGGCGGATCTATTAACAAACATGGGGGTACAGTTGTACCCCCAAATTGAAAAAATCTTATATTTTTTTTAGTGAAAAAAAATAAATTTTATTTTGACAAAAAGAATTAGAAAACCCAAGTAAAACATATAAATCCCTACAAAAAAAAATTCAAAAATTAAAAGATTTCTTTAACAACTTGAATAAATAAATCATGGCGAAAGTCAAAACCTACAAAACTAAAACTATCAAAAACAAAATCTAATAATACCAATAATATTACCAAAATTATGTTTTGTTTCTCTTGTTTTCTTAATTACTCTAATTATTTTTTTTATATATGTATTAATATTCATGTACCGTTACAAGATCAACTTTTACAAAATTGTAAACAGTGTTTTGTTGTAGGACTTTAAATATTAACCAATATTTATATGCAAATTTTTTAATATATATCGTACCCCTATTTTAAAAATCCTGGATCCGCCACTGATCCATAACCAATTAAATGCACATATTTTTTAGCTTATAAGTATAAGAATTATACTAAAAATTAAATTGATTATGGCCAATGGGTACTCGGATATTTGTCGGTTAACCGGCCGAACCGAACGCCGGTTAACCGAACTGACCAAAACCGAAATGTTTTTAGAATTTTTTTTATTTATATATATATATATCATAAGTTACTAAATTGAATAGCAACTCTCTAAAAAAAGCAATTTTTGCTTCTAAAAAATCGATTCAGGGCTGAAAATAAGACAAAAAAAGCACTTTTTTTTTCAAATTTACCCTCAGTCGCGCAAGTTACAACAGAGAACAGACTAACAGAGTTACAGAGAACCCTCAATTCCTCAGCCTCTCATCCCTCAGTCCGTCTGTCTCTCGCTCGCCTCTCTCTCTCTCTCTCTCTCTCTCTCTCTCTCTCTCTCTCTCACAGTCTCTCTCGCCTCTCTCTCGAATCTCGATCGATTCTATCAGGTTAAGGTATGTATTTCACAGCCCTAAATTATAAATTGATATGTATTTTTGTAGAGGATTTGATTATAAATTGGTATTCCTAGTTCTTACTCCTATTTGTAGGGTTTGTAATCTGCAGAAATATAAATATGTACAGCACTATTTCTTTCAATTTGCACAGCCCTAATTAGGTTCAATGCGATTTTCAGTGCAATATTCAGGCCTTGTATGGTTATGTTTCCATGGGCTATTTCTAGTTTCTAGTGTTGGAAAATGAATTTTCAGAATTTATTGGTTTTCGTGTGAAAACTGGAATTATGTTTGGATGAGTGAATGAGAATGAGTTTTATGTAGGTTTGGAAATGAGATTATGTTTGGTTAAGTAGTTTTGAAATAATATTTTATGTATATAATAATTTGAAAAGTTGATAGTGGTTGAATATTTTAATTGAATATATAATATTATATTTGTAAGATTGTAGGCTAGTGGGTCCCATTAGATATATATAGTAGTATTTTAAGTAGATAAAGTTGGTAATGGAGGGTCCCACATATATAATTGAATTAAAAATAAGAATAGTGATTGATAAGTGGTGTAGGGTGATGTATAGGGTTGAGAATTGAAATTGTGGTTTGAGATGATGTTTTGTGTGAAAAGTGGAAAGTGGAAATGATGATTTCCATTGGAAATTTTAGAAACAAACATGATTCCATTTTTATGAATAGTTGGAAATTGGAAATGAGGCCTTGGAAACATAAACAAACAAGGCCTCAGGTTTTTGGTCTTTTCAGGTTATCCAAAAGACATGTTTGCAAAAAGCCTTTGAAAAGTGTTTTTCTAAATATTTCGGTTGGTTCGGTTTTGAAAAGTGCAAGGATCCTCGTCGTGTTTGGTCATATTCTTAAACTTAAATCGTAATATGGTATTTTCAGGTCTTATCCATATCCATTATCAAGTAGGAAAATAATTTAAGTCAATACTAACTTGTGATTGATTATTAAAATTTATTTAAGTTCAATTTGTGAACAAATTAATACCGAACACATTTTTTTATTCGATAAGATCGTATGCGCGGATCAAGCGCGGCTCAATTAATAACATGGTAAGAAAATGTGTAAATGTAGCAAACTATTTGGGCTCAATTTGAGCTCAACTCAATTAGAATTTGTTCAAGCTCAACTCGATTAACTATCAAATAGTTTATAATAATTATCCGTTTACCCTTATAGCTTTATATATTAATATTGAGCTTGTGAAATATTGATGGATGATCATTTAAACAGCTTTTGTAAAATGGGCCTGTTAAATTTGTTCTGAAAGCACTTTGTTCTATGCTACTTAGAAGTGTGTGCTTGTAAATATGAACGACGATTCACACTATTGTTCAGGCTACTTTGTGTCCTGCATGTTATGTTGAATCCATGTATTTTCTTTTCCTCACTCGCAATCTTTGTATTTTTTCTGATTGTCTTTATCAGATAGTTGAAGAAAATGATTCACGTGCCTCTTTTCTTTGTTTTCCATTTTATGTGAATAGTTTGTGAGAAGGCAAAGATCGAGTTGTGATGATAGATTAGCAAAGCTACGATAAATCATCTGCACCGAGTGCTACAAGTATATAATCTTGCTACTGTCAGACAATCAGTGATCCTGGCTCATTCTTACTACTAATTCACAAACCATGAAAGTAGCTACACTATATCGAATTGCTCGTGCCCACCCCGCTTTGTGTGGAAAAACCAACCTTATACAATATCGTTGTTTCCAACCCGACTTTGTTCCAAGAGATCCCAAAGCCAAGCCCACGAGATACAAATACCCTGATTCCTATGATCCATATGGGCCGAGACCCCCATCTTCAGACAAGATCGTTCAGCTTGCTGAAAAAATTGCATCCCTGCCTCCAGAAGAGCGAATGCAAATTGGTCCGGCTTTGAAGGACAAGGTAATGCATCCCAAATTGCAACCTATTGCTGTTTTGTAAGGGTGTTTAAGGTCTTGGAATTTTTGTCTCACAACCATGTTTTTCTTTTCCAGAGATGAGGGGAATAACGTCTTTAATGCTTCAATTTGTATTTTTGAAACCATTAAAGCTCGAGCTAAATAGTTGACATTGCTAGCTATCCATGGAAGAATTTGACGGAGTGGCATCGTTTGGTAGAAAAATCTAGATTGTGTGGTTATGATACCTCTCTCAGTTTTCTGCTGCAGGTGTTATATCATGTTTCATCTTAATAATGCTCATTTGGAGCTTCTAGCTATGTGCAATTGTTTTTTGTACTCTTGAAATGAACTTGGGTGTTCTTTACAATAAATTTACTGAAAAAAGTCCATCTACTTTGTCTGCCTGGTATAATGTTTGAAAACTGTTTACTGTTGTGTCCTGGTCTCATTGAACATGGGACAATACTCTCTGGTAACATTTTTTTTGCCTTCAATTAAATGTTGATTCATGTAATAACTAACATTGTTCATACATTCTGGCAAGGTGTGGCCATCTTTTATTCAGAATGCTTGCAGACTTTCAAGTTGAACAGTTTTATTTATTTATTAATTTATTTTTGGTGTTATATAGCGGAAGTATAGTTCTGCAACTACGTGATTCGTTTAACTTTGCAAAATTATTTAGTAATTTTATTGAGACATTAATATATTAAATGTGTATGAATCAATGAATAAAAAAATCAAATAATTGAATATTTAAAACTAAATTTTTCGAGTTACTTGAAATATTTTATTGCATAGATATTTTTGGATGACTATACCGTCTAGAAAATTTAAAACTGGAATAGTAATGTCATTAAATAAAGGGGTAATTACAAAAACTACTATTGAGATTTACGGTAATTAAGAAAAACCCAAAGAAGTTTCAAAATTAAAAAAAAAAAAAAGAAAACTTTAAGTTTGATTTGTCTTGTAATTGTCCCCTCGCTTGCCTGCCCGGCCCGGGTCCGGGTCGTGGGTCTGGACTTGGGTTTGAGCTTCAAGGCCCTTATTCTTTTTGGACCAGAAACCTTTAAAAATAAATAATTAATTAATTTTTGTAATTAATTAAACGATTTACAAGTGGGAAGTGTTCGCACCCGAGCACGGGCAGACGCACGACCCATGCGTCGGGTCGTGCGTCAGTCGGACCTGTACGCATTTGAGCACGGGCTGACGCACGGCCCGTGCGTCAGGTCGTGCATCAGGCCGTAACTTTGTCATTTTGGTTCGTATCCACGCACGGCCCGTGTGTCAGGTCGTGTGTCGATGCGAAGGCAAAACAGAGGCGCATGTTCAGTGAAAACCTGTCTTTTCGAGTCAAAAGACGTGATCTTTTCATACGGGCACCTGATGCCTTTATTATTCGACTCCTGCAGATGAAATAAATACACGAAATCATCAGATAATAAACCGGTCATTTGCATTCGAGCATATTGACACACCTCCTAAAAGCTTGAAAGTCTTTAACACCTTCCTGTTCACTGTGTTTTGGGTTTGCAAGTCTTTTGAAACTCAAACCGAAATAGTCGTTGATCTTAGGGGACGACGCTCGGGCAGATTAGCATTTTTATACGGGCGTTTTCGTCTTGCCTTTATGAAATCAATCCAATTCAGGCCTCGACTAAAGCCTAAACACTCAAACAATTAGCCATTTTCGAAACAGAAACCAGATACATTTTACCAACAATGTTAAATTAAAAATTTATAGGATGAATTAAAAGCAATTGATTAATTATCATGAAAACATTATTTGTTAAATTATAGTATTAAAAGCAAAATTGCTAAGTTCGATAAATCTGAAATTTAAACAACTAAAACACAAACGTAAGAACTTCGCATATGGCCTATGGATCCAAATTATAGAACTCATAGTCTTATTTTCCCAAACAAAAATGTACACCTACTTTTTTTTATAGGTTTATAATTATTATTATTGTTATTAGAAAGCTAATTTTTTTGAACAAGGAGGACAGAGAGAGATTTATGGGAAATATCCATAACAGTTGGAGCTGATAATCCTCCTGGCCTCCCATTTCTATCAGGACCTCCATTAAAATCCAACGGTTTAAAACCATTTTGTTAAATTAAATTTATGGTTAAATCTACACCATGTATCAAAGCCATTTTTCCTTTAAAATGTACATAGTTGGAGGTTTCTGAAATTTTGCACGAGTCCAACAGTTTCACCCTTTTCTTCTCCACATTCCTTTTTCTCCTACGTACCATGGAAGAAATTAGGGGGGTAAGTGAGTCAAGTCTAAATCAGTAAAAAAAAATTCATCTTTTATAATGAGATTTTACATTACTTATGATGTTTCAATTCATTATATGAATGTTAGATAACGTTATTATTGTACATATGATATTGAGAAATCCGGATGGTTTTTTGGGGCTATTTTTTTGTCCCGTTTGTTCTCCCCAGCATATTGAGGATACAGATCCATATTGAATAAAAATAAAAATAAGATAATCACTCACTTTGCATTTTGATGACATTTATTGTTTATGTGAAACTACATGCGCTAATGCACGTTTTATAAATTGTCTCGTTTGTTGGGCATCAAATCTCTTGTTGCACTTTTTATTCCGTTGACGGGATGAATGGCAAATATATAATTATGACATATCTTGACGCATTTAAATTCATCTTATAATACCATAGAATGTGAAATGGAAAATGTGGAACACGGAATCTTAATTCGTGCATTAGTCAAAATGTGCTTTTCGACCAAGGGATGTTGACAAGTTTTCTGTAGCACTTCTATCGACATTGTTCTAACCCGATCTCATATGCATAGTTTGAAGAAATTAGAATTATGGTTAATCACAAAAAAAAAAAAAAAATGTTGTTTAGTCAATTTAAAAAAAAATCCAAAATTATAAATAACCCATTAATATTTGTTTCCAATTTATAAATTATCTTCTCGACAGTTTTTTAGACTTTAAAGGTAAATTATTCATTTATATTGTGTTCATTTTAACTGTAAACGATGGTGTGATATGATTCATATAACTTGTATTTGTTTTGTTTGGTGGCAGAGAAACCGTATGTCTGTGCCTCAATTCGGAGAATGGGATGGGCAGAGTGAAACAAATTACTCAGTGGTATTCTCACAAGCTCGTGCCAACAGGAGGAAACACAAAAATGAACTCACTCGTCATAGCCTTGGGACCGAACGAGAATTCCTAAGAAAACAGCACGAGGACGACTACTTTGATCTCGTAACATCTCTTTCCTTAATTAACCAATGTCACATCTTATGCACACTGTTTTTCTATATGCAAAAATGCTAGTTAATTTAATACATGTAGTATTTACCTAATGAATTGAAACATCAGATGAAATATTATAAGGAATAAGATTGCTATATGTAAAAATACTTGTTATTTTAGGAAATTTATTGCCACAATGTTTTTCCATGTTAGAGATTAGTGATAAGAACTAAAATTGAATCAAGTGGGGTGAATTTTGAAAGTGTTATTGGCTATGAGATGACAATGTAATAAGTTCTAAAAAAAAAGGATAATGATGGAAATTGTGATTTGGTATAGAAATACTAAAATAATACTGAGATATGATCATCGATTGAAATTGTGTGAGTAATTAAATAGTGAAATTTGTGAGAAAATGTGTTATAACGATTATTTAATGAATTGGTATCTCGACCTTTTTGTTTTTAATTCTTTAATTTTAAGTGGAGAGTAAAATGTTCAACTTATTATATATTTTCAAGTTCTTCATAAAGTAAATTTTAAAGTTGATATTTAACTATTTCACAAGAGAAATATATTTAACTCTTCAATATTCTTGGTTAGCCATATTTAAAAATACACACACCTAATCGAAAAAAATAATTTAGTTTTAAAAAAAATGAATATTTGATAATTTAATATCTATAATTTGTACCTTTTGATAGAACAATTGATGCATTCATTCTAATTGAGAGAGAATTTGTGTTTCTTACAAATGAAGAGAGAAAAGACAACTACACAAATGAGGATGAAGACTCCTCTAAATAGTGCTAGGTTACAAATTATTAAAAGACTAAACTACCCTTAACAATACAAATAAATAACAATAATAACATAACATTAAATTACTCTAACACCTTTAATTGCATTATTGTTGATTTTAATATGTGGCATTGGCATAGGTTCAGCAGCAGCAGAGAAAGAAGAAGGAGAAGAAAAAGAAGAAGAAGAAGATGGGCACATGCCTTAGTTGTTTTATTAGGATTTGAATATCCAATTTGGTAATGGCTTTTCCACAACTGGAAATCATTTTTCATTTGTTTTTTTGGGTCTTACATATCCTAATTCCTATGTATGCATCTTCTTTGACTGTGTGTAAATTAGTAGATTGTTCGAAAAGCATTGTAAATCAGATATTGAAATTATTTATTTTGGATATTATTAACTATTTGGATATTTTTTTATAAAATTTAATAGTTGATAGTTTTATTATCACATATTATTTTATGTGAAAAATATGGGAGAAAATATTGTAGTTTAGAAAATGGGCTATTATTTTCTCATTAAACATGAATTCACTGGACTAAAAATTATTTTACGGGTGTTCTGGATATAAGATTTAGTTTAAAGGTTTTAATAGTTTTTGTAAACAAGCATATATAACATCCATAAAAGTGGGTTAGGTTATTTATACATACATAACTCAATTTTTAGCCCAATTGGTCCGTGGGGTCAAGCGGTTGCCCCAACTTTTAGCCGAACCCGATAATATTTGCATATAAAATGCACACATGAATCGAATCACCAAATATTTTCATGGCCGAGCAAAATCGGGTCGACCACCCGAATTTGTCAAAAAGCACGATGGGCTCAAGTTGGTCAAATTTGGCCGATCCATCGTGAAATCTTAATTTTGCGTGAGAAAGTAAAAACATATGAGATTTCTTATTCCCTTTATTGCCTCATATGACACTTTAAATATATCATGTAAACCCACATGTATAATGATATTGTTATCTTAAGCATGACATTCACTATTGTGACACAAATAAAACATCGTAAAAAAATATGATTTACATACTATATTAAAAGTAAAATTGGGCTTGAGATATAAATTTCTCGTGTGGTCAAAGTGGACCAAAATAAAATATTTGTTTTTGACAAAAATAATAAGTGCTAACATTTGGCAATGAAAAACAAAAAGAAACACCCACCTTCATAAATGAAAAAATGTAAACCCATTCTATTTTGAACATAAATATAAATTATAGTTGTTAATTCAAAGCACGATTATATTCCATCGAGTGAAGAAAAATCCTACAGGGGCGACCTGAGAACACACAAATCTTTTACATTAATATGCAAAATCAATATATGTGTGGTCTCATGACGCCCCTATTGGACCTTTTCGCTAATTTTGAATTCCTTTCACCTAACTACCTAAGTCTTGTGACATTAAACATGATAATTTCTTACATTATATAGGAAGCACAAACCCTAGGTTTGATTGTACTACACTTTGGTACTTTTGTGAAATGTACATAATTTCTTTAGAAATATGTACTTGCCTAATTGGCCAGTACATGTTTGTACTCATAAACCCAACTTGTTCTTTTGTCGTACTTGATGAAAGGAAAAAATTTCAAGTCTGGTAAAAGCAAAATTGTCAACGTCTTCATACCAAACCAAACTTGTATCTCATGAAATTTTGGCGTCTGGATTTCATTTTGCTACAAATTTTATGTCTTAAAACGTGTTTGTTTTTCCTATTTTTCCAATTCATTATTGTTTTAAGAAAACGTATGTTTTAAAATTTATATTACCCACTTTTTTTCGTACTATATTTTAACAGTTTCACGTTTTCAACAAATGAGGCTTCGTACAAGAAATTATAAATTTAAACACAAGTAATTGAATATATTTTTATCAATGAAATACTATTTCAATTGGTCAAATTTTTAACTCAAGAATTTAAAAAAAAATCATTTACACGCTGAAATGGAGTAAATCTTACTGTAAGTATTTTACAGATTAATTTCAGAAAACATAAATATAGAAGTAATTCCAAATATTATCTCATTTTCTGATAGGATATAGATTTGCAGAAGTTTAGGACTGGGAGAATGTGAGTATGGATTTGTGGCGCTTCCCGAAGCCCATTAACGTCACTATCCCATGGGCCTGTCGCTGGATTCCACTGTAGATGGTCCCAACTGTGTTCAATGGGCCTGAACCCATTGCAGTACAGTAGAACAATTCTTTTTTGTTTCGAAGCCCACTCCACCAAATTGAGATTTCTTATTCCATGTTTCTATTGCACTCCCTATTTTACTGGCTGGATGAATTCAATGTGTACAAAATAATGTGTACATGTATTATTCATCCGGTCCAATGAAATAGAGAATTAAATAAGATTGTGGAACAAGAAATCTGGTCCGCACTCCACCCTCCCCTCCCAAATCAAAACGGATGAGATTTTTTGTTCCAAAATTTATTTCATTTTTTATTCAGTCACACAGATGATTGTCACAATTATAAAAACTAACTTATAAATTTTGAAACGTAAACCAAACCTAAATCTGAATTTTTAATACATAGTTTTTATACACATGACAATCATATTCGTGCGATTAAATACAAGATGAAACATCCTCGTGGAACATATTATTTCATTTCAATTAAAAGAAATAAGAAATGTACTTAGGTGTTGCAAGGCTCACGTGATTTTTATATTAGTAGAGTTAATATTCCTTCTTGGATTTAGGCACCATGTGAGAAAACCTGAGGATACATGTGACCTCAAAACCTAGTATTATTGACCAACGTCAAAACTTAAGTCTTTTCATGATAAATAGGTTTTGGTAGGGATGTCAATGGGTCGGTTACGGGTCGGGTTCGCCTGGATCCGAGACCCGACCCGCTAAGATTTCAAGAACCCAGACCCGCGTCTCCCAGACCCACGTCTCCCAGACCCGAGACCCGTCCCAACCCAGACCCGTGTTTAGCGGGTAAGACCCGCTAGACCCATTAGACCCACCTATGTCATCCATTTTAACTTATTTTTTATTTTTTCCATTATATTGCCACCAAGAATAATAAAAATTAGTAATATATTGAAAAAATTTACATGCAATGTTATTGAAACAATGATTAATATATTGAAACAATTAGTAGTATATTGATAAAAATAATTAGTAAATTCAACAAACCTGCAAACCAAAAAAAAAAAAAAAAAGTAATATATTGAAACAATTTACATGCAATAATGATAATTGAAAATCAAAAACAAAAGCAACTTATATCTAAGTTTAAAATATTCACGCGCTTACAACACAATCAATTTGAAGAGAGTGAATAATAGATCAACTAAGGTCTTTCCTAGTTCCTACTTCGCTCATTTGAGAAATTAAATTCTAGATAAATTAATGTAAGTCAATTAAAAATATAACATTATAACAAACATGTAACAAAGAAATAAATTAGATTTATAAATGAGGGTTGCAAGATAAATTGTCTTTACAAAAACAAAAATAAAAAATAAAATATATATAATTAAACGGGGTCGGGTATGGGTCGGGTCGTTCGGACCAAGCATTTCGACCCGCCCGCCGGGTCTGAAAATATATACCCATTACCCGTCCCATACCCATTTACTTGTCCCATACCCGCCTAAATAAGGTGGGTCCGGGTCTTACCCGGACCCATTGACATCCCTAGGTTTTGGACTGTAAATTCATTGAACCTGCACATGCACCGACCTTATCGGATGCATTTATGTATTTAATATCATTTATTTCAGAATTCTTGCTTACAATAAAAATTACAAAAACATTGTACTGGAAAAATGTTTCTTGAAGGCCCTGCTAAAAAATGGAGTAATTAAATATATCTGCACAAGTTAAAATATTATCCATGAATATTTATATATACACGATATGATAAGAGAAAGGAATATTCCGGAATAGATGTGATTACCAAATTAAATTATTTTAAATTACATATCAACATACATATTTGGGATAACTAAAGTTTTACTCGTTGTGTAATCAAATTGAGTAATTGACTCCTAATTAAATGCATTCCAATTAATATTTTTATTATAGGTATGTATATGTATGTTTTTTTTTTTTTGAATAAATGCAAAATATTATTAAAAAAAAAATATAAAGACTTACATTGTTCTAAAGAACTAACTTTAAAATAGAGGTCTCGTTAAAACTTATCAATGTAAAACCCAGTAGGAAAAATCTAAAAAGAGTACCCTATAAAAGAAATAATAAAAATGACTTAAAATGATCATCTAAATGGTGAACGTCTATTTCTGAAGATTTTCGAATGACATTATCATGTGTATTTTTTACACGTGTTTGAGTATTATCCGATGATATCATGTATGTAATGTTAAAGTTACATATTTAGTCGACACATAGGATGATGCATCCATTATTGTGAGGAGACAAACTAAATGTGAAAGTGGTCTCCCCATGGACAAAAAACTAGACAATGGGGATTAAATTATAGCATGACAGAAATGAGAAAATGATGTAAGTTTGCTTTAGGAGACAATGCTACAAAAGATAATAGACCTAGTCACCTAGCTATTGATTTACTATGATAGTATGATGTAACCTTAGGGAATATGCTTCAATCTTCCATTATCAAATTAACAAGATTAAAGAAAATGAAAAAAAAAAATCTTCCACTTGATCAAACATGATCTTGTGATTGAAACCATTTTGTATAATTTAATTTATAGTTCCTTGATTCAAGGAGGTAGGCCCAAAATACAAGTTAAAACAAGATAAGTTTTGGCGAAGAAGATAAAAAAAGGGATAATTACAAAAACACCCCCAAGATTTGGTCTAATTACTAAAAAAACCCAGAGATGTTTCAAAATTACAAAAAACCCCTCAGGTTTATTTTGTTTTAAATTTAAGGGGTAACTATAATATTTCTACAAATATCATGGAAGTTTTTGAAATTTTTTGCTTATGAAAGGAGGAGATATAAGTAGAATCAAATCTTAGGGTGCATTTGGATGGGGGGATTTGGGAGGGGATTTGGGAGGAGGGATTTAAAATCCTTAGCTAAATCCACACTCATTTGTTTTAAGATATAAATCAAATCAATGGATTTCAAATCCCTCTTTAAGTTTTAGTTCATTTTCAAAGGATTTCAAATCCCTCCCAAAACTTAGTCATTTGAAATCCATTCTTTTTTCCCTTTACGCTCACTTGCATTTTCACACACATTTACACACATTGCACACATTTACACACACATTTACAACACACTACACACATCACACAAATTTATACACACTGCACACACTACACACACTGCATGCATATCTACACACACTGCACACTTTTACACACACTACACACATTTACACACACTGCACACATTACACACATTTGCACACACTGCACACACATCTACACACACATGCACACATTTACACACACTGCATACTTTTACACACACTACATACATTTACATACATTGCACACATTACACACATTTACACACACACACACACACTCACACTCACACTCACACTCACACATACTCTCCTTACATATGCACACACATTATCATCACACATATTTAGACATAATAAAAGTTATATATTTCATATTTTTATTAGTGTATAAAATTATAATTATTTAAAAAATAATAAAATTATATCTTTTATTTTTATTTATTAAATATCAATCAAGAAAATAAATAGAGCTTCTAATTTTTTTTTATCAAAACTTACGATGGATTTGAAATCCTTACACAAATTCACATCATCCAAACAAGAGGTGGATTTCAAATCCAATGACTTTGAAATCCATTCATTTGAAATCCCTTGAAATTTTAAATCCCTCCATCCAAATGGGCCCTTAAGGATTTTTTTTTTGTAATTTTCAAAATACTCAGAGTTTTTTCGTAACTACCCCAAACCACAAGGGTTTTATGTAATTATCCCAAAAAAATTGGTGCCAACATATGGCCATATGGGCAAGAATCCAATGGGTTTTGGTTGAATTAGACTTTTTTTAGTACAAGTTATTTATTAAACTTAATACACACAGATTTTATTAGAGCAAGTCTCTTGTGAGATGGTCTCACGGATCTAAATCCGTGAGACGGACCTGCTAAGGGCTCCGTCTTGAGAACATGAATCATGAAAATAAATTTAAAAATAATAATGAACCATGAAGAAACAAAAATAAACCCTAAAAATATGAACCATGAAGAATAAACCCGAAAAATAAAAATAAACCCAAAAAATAAAAAATAAACCCTAAAAAAAACTAAAAATCCTAAAAATCCAAATCAATTAAAAATAAACCCAAGAAACAAAATAAACCCTAAAAAATAAATATAAACCCTAAGAAAAATAAAATCTGAAAAAAAACCTTTAAAATTTTGTGTAAGGGCTCCGTCTCACGGATCTAAATCCGTGAGATCGTCTCACGCAAGTTTTTGTCAATTTATACGGAATTTATATATATATATATATAAAATAAACGGAACTTCTTTGTTCTATAATATGTTTCATGTGATATTCAACAGGATAGATGAATATTACGTGTATAATAGTATATTTGAACATCAGGTGCTACGGAAAATTTAGCAAAATCTATATCAATAAATTTAGTTATATAGAATAATTTCAGTGATTCATCTTAATTATTTCGATCTCATTCTTAAATTCTACAAAACCATTTTTCAAGAATGGTTGAATCTACAATCTATTGGAATAGTGAATAGTGATCGTTTCATTCGTGTGTAGGTGGGGCCAATTTCTCTTTGTTTCTTCCCTTAAGCTACGTGTCAACACCATTTCCACCAATAAACTTTGCAACTTTTATATAAAACTTAGTGTTTAATCAAAATAAATAAAGCATTAACATATAACTGAAAAAGCATAGCCTGTCTTTTCATTCTTCATCCTCTTTATCATTTTCTACCCTCATATATCCTCCCTTGGATTTTTTTAATTTTCGTATAAGTTTGTTCCATGGATGGTGTTTGTTCAGTTAAATAAGTTTGTTCATGTAAATGGACTTTTATTCAGAAGATTTAGATAAGCCATTAGACGATTAGTGAATGAAGGGAGACTAATTGCATATATATGTACGTGTTTTGTCCGATGCATCGGTACGATTATCTCATTCTATCGACCGATTAGATTTTCTAGTGTTAATTTCTTTTTATTTTAGATTTTTATAGATTTAAGATTATGATATTGATATTAGTTGTAAGATTTTTCTGATCATTAAAATTCATTTTGATACTAAAAGAAATAAAATAGGTCCGGGCAAAGAAAGTCTTACCATTCATATTCTTGATTAACTTTTTTAACTCTATGTTTTGACACCTCATATTCGACCAGTGAGTGACACACAACATCGAAATTCGACACTATTTGAGAACAAATCTAAATGATATCCATTTTTATATTAACTATTTCAAAAGGTCAGATAGTTATTTTCTACATATTTTCCTATATATTATTTAAACATATTTTTATGTGACAGCAAGGTTTTTGAAACTTTATTTGAAAATTTTGACGTGTGTGTAATTTAATTAGGTGGAGTTAAGATAATTGTAGTGTGAAGTGTGAACTAGTAATAGAAAAGGCCCATTCTAGAATCCGTGTGGACCTTCATTTGGTATTCCAAATCTTGGATAATAATTAATATCACCAACTATGATCATGGATTAATTAATTAAATATATATATATATATATGTTGTCTCTTCTAACATGAGAAAATTTAGGAGAACCTCCAACTCTACAATTTTTCTTTTGTTCTTTTTTTATGGTTTAATAACATTTGTCTAATGGTTTGATTAATGTAATTGTCGTGCACATTTATATTCATAATTCATAAACCTATACCTTTTTTTATTTAAAATGGTTTTAAAAATTGTTATTTTGTCATTCATTGTAATAAAATAATTAGTAGGTTAACAAATTTATGGACAAATTTATGCTCCATTTTTTATGATCCAATTAAGTAAAAATAAGAAATAATATATCGTACCTGTAATTATGATAGTATCATCTCATGGATTTTGATAAAACAATATTATAAACACCATATAATATAGCAAATGAATCTTTTTTTTTCCCGGTTATAACCAAGATTTTCCCTGTGATTACCATAATATACACTATGAGTATATCATCTATAATATATATATATATATATGTGTGTGTGTGTAAACACTAAACACTAGAAGAAAATTCCAGTTTATCGACAGAATTTACAGATAAAAAATAATTTTGTCACTAAATTTTACAGTTACCTACAAAATACCTACATAATAAAAAATATTATTTTTCTCCAAATTATACCGTCAAAATACCGATAAATTACAGACAACTTTTCAATTTACCGTCAGATTTTCTATAGGTATTTACCAACACTTTTAGATTCTGTAATATTTTACCCAGGGACGGATCCAGAAATATTTTGCAAGGGGGGTACAAAATAATACGATTATAAATTACATCAAAAATTATTAATAGTGGCACACTTTGTTATTTTTTAACCTAATTAATATATAGCTTTAAAATTTGTATAACACTATATATAATGTTAGATAATACCATTACATTTTTTTTAATAATGTTATATAAAAAAATTATTATAATGTTATAGTATTTTAGAAATTATATTTTAGGGCACACTATTAATTTATAAATCTTTTATAACCCTGGAATTATTGAACGCAAATTAGTGCACCTGCTTTTTTTTTCAAAGAAAAAAAGAAAAGGAGGGGGTCGATTTTGGCTCCTTCCCTTCTATTTCTATTGGGAAAGTTAGCTTGTGACTCTCGAAATTATAATGTTATTAATGTTATAATTTTGGGATACTATTAACTTAATAGTATATAATTTATAATGTTATATGATATCATTTTAAAAAAATATTAATATTATATATTTTTTTACATAAATTACTGGTGTTATTGTTATATATATAAATAATGTTACATAATACATAAATAATAAAAGCTAAAAAAAATTTGTGGGGCACGTGCCCCATGGTAGGATATATAAATCCATCTCCGATTTTACCTATAATAATTTTACACACCCTTTACAATTTTCTTTCTACATATTTTGCTGTAAGTATAGTCTTACATTTTTTTTCCTTTTGGGAAATGTGTGCTAAATGATATATTCTCCTTGATTTAGCATTTTACAAAATAAGATACTCCCAATTCATAAGAGTGAGCCCTGTCGGGCGGCGGCCGCCACCACCATGTGCTTCTCAGCAACAAAAATCTATGGTTCCATTCTGGTATTTGTTAACCAACTTGGCACAACAATTGGCACAACTTGCAACTTGATACTGTTAGTTTTTTACATTTATAGTTAGAGGTTTTTTGGATTAACTTTTGGTATCATAAAAAATTGGATATATATTATAGCTACGACCAGGGGCGGAACCAGGACTTCTCACATGGAGGGCCAATAGTAAAAAAATTTTGTAACCGCATGCATATATATATATATATACATACAAGATAATAAAATTTAAATGTCGTAACCAGGACTTCTCACAAGGGGGGCCAATAGTAAAAAAAATTTGTAACCGCATGCATATATATATACATACAAGATAATAAAATTTAAATATAATATATATGCTAAAAATATACATTAACATTTTCCATAAAAAAATATATTAATATTTTCTATAAAAAAATACACTCATTAGTAAATACAACAACAACAAATTAAGGCTTATCCCACTATATGGGTTCGACTATATGGATCATATCACGCCATCGTTTATGGTCAAAAGCCATATTTTTATTTAATTCTATATATAAGATGTCTTTTTTAATAGTTTCTTTCCAAGTTTTAATCAATTAAAACTTAACATTTCTCTTTTCATGTCACGAAAACCATCTCCAATTGAATCTATACTATTTTTTTTTGTAGTTTACTTTTCAATATACATTAGCAAACAATAATTATTTTTGAACACTATAAAACAATAATTTAGAAATTTATTTTCTGTTCCTATTTCTGTCTTTTGATGATCAAAAAGAGAAAATTTTATATTTATTAGAATAATAAAAACACATAAAGTCTACAAAGTCTCCAATTTAACTTATTAAAATTCATGGGTCGTGTTGTGACATTTAATAAAATTTACCAATAAATTGTAAGCACAAGGATTAAGAGGACTAAAATTATAATACATAAATACATACTAAAATTATAATACATAAATACATACATATATGTAGTAAAAGTAAAAAAAAAAAAAAAAAAAAGGTTGGGGGGGCAGGGCCCCCCAAGCCTTAACTTAGGTCCGCCTCTGGCTACGACAGATAATGGTACATGTATAGTGATAATACAGATAATGCGATTTTATTTGCAGTTTGCACACACTAATGACCAACTGCAACATTTTAGGCATAGTTATCATCTATTAAAATTGTTAAAAACATTGTTGTAACAAAAAAATGTTTAAATAATTTAATGTTTTACTTTAAGATTATCAATTGGCTTCAAACATATTTAGGTTTCCTATTATTATACATTCCTAAATTGATGTTATCTTAGAAATGATATCCACAATTATTCTTTATAGTAAATCCTAGACCAACCTTCTTTCTCTTCTCTTATTCCATCATCTTCCCACTTTGGGAGGATGAGAGAAGCAATATTGCTTCTATTTCATAGTTGAATTTCTTGCTTTAACCAACAATCACTTCCGGATTTGCCTACCTGAGATGAACCATAGGGGAATCAAATAATTAGTTATTCTCTCATTTTTATGGTAGTTATCAAGTCTTCTTCATAGAAATCCATGTCCCTTAATAAATGATGTTTTGTCTCACGCGGTGGGATTTCCTTTAGAAATTTTTATTGTGGTGGTACTTATCAGTTCGTATTGTGTGCAAAAGTTTTATATAACTCATAACTGAAAGATTAGTGTTAGATGTTTGTTCGTGATTTGTCCAATGTATTTGTGATTTTTTGATTTCTACTGTATCAATTAGATATGTATATTTTTAAAATGCAAGTCTTACATTTTTTTTTATAGTTGTTATCAGCAAAGTCCTCCTCTTCATGAATGAAATTGACTAATTCTCAAAAAACGAAAAATGATAATCACAAAATGATAAGACTAACAAATTTCTTATTCCATTGTCCCACTCTACATTTCTTATTTCATATGGTGTTACAATATTTTAAATAAATTAAATAATTTTTTTTAAATAAATATTCTAATCAGTAAATACCGTTAAGCCATCCCCTCCTCACCTGATCTCTATTACTAATATTATATTTATTTTGCTCAAAAAAAATATATTATTTATCTCTGATTTCACCATACCTTGTTATCTTCAACACTGACATTTACTGCCCACCTGCACCCCACTCCAACTTGCTGAGAGAGAGTGAAGAACCAAATCATACATTATTCACACTACACAGAGGTTATATTCAGCAATTTGGACCTGCCCTTTTTCTTCATTTTTGCACCCAACATCTGAACAAAAAAAGAGAGAGGGTATTTTTAAACCCGGGTTTTCTGTTGGTGAGGAGGGTATTTTGGTGAACAAGAATGTGAAGGGGCCGAACTTTTTTTCTTTTTAATTATTAATATTTTTCTATGTTTTACTCTTCAGGATCACAGATTCTATTTTTTCTTGAAAAAGCATTGAACTTTGTGTCTTTTTGGGATATTTGCTTCAAGATAATTACTTTTTGTTTTTTTTGGAGGAAGAATTACTTTTTGTTAGTTACACTGGCTTAGCACCAAACTCTTGTTTTCAATAACTACTGCTTTTTTTTTAGTGGTAAGAGGGTGGTCTTTCGCCGAGGAGGATCGGGGTTCGAATCCGTGTAGTCGCGATTTAAATATATTGCAAAATTTGTTTTGGATTTATATCCCGTTGGTTCTCTCAACTTATAGGGTTGCTACTTGTGTATATCCCTCAATTTATATCATGTCTGGCTAAGGGGTCTTTAGTTCACGTGGGGAGTTTGGACTTCGGGAAAAACCTTTAAAAAAAAAAAACTACTTTTAATTTCACAACTCATTAATTTCCAAGAACTGTGTTTAAAGGAAGGGTCTTTGTATTTGGACTCCTCCCTTTTTTAGCGTTTCACATGTCAGAAGCTCTAGATCTATCTATCAGGCAAAAACTTATGTTCATCCTTTTTTCCCCATCTACCCTGTTTCAATGCAAACTTTTTTCTTGTTTTAATAGTGTTTGTTTTTCATTAATTTCTGCCCCCATCCTACATCCTTTCCTTGTGTGCTTAAACTAGCTTTATTTCAAGAATCTCGATACGTGTCCACGGATAATCCTATTTTAAAAACTTTTGGACGAGGCCCACAATTTGGGTTAGGTGGGCTTCGTCTTAGCCAATAAAAGCATTGATCTTGAAGAGATTTGGAAGATCCCTTTTCCTCATTTTTTTTTACTAGGGGTTGAAGAAGAAGGAGAAAGTCCAGGATTTTTTTTAGTATTTAGACTTATTGCTTTCCATTATTGGTCGCCTAACTTATATTTTTTATTTATTTAAAGATTATCCCCATAATATGTGCCAAAAATAGACTCTAGCCCCTATTGTCAAATGCTTCTCTTCTTGATCACTTGTTCCTTCTCTTTTATCCTCTTCTACAAGTCTCTTACCCTCAATCCACTCCCCTCTTGGACTTGTGAGATGAGATTGTTTTTTCTCTGTTTTTGGAAAAATCTTTCTTTAAATATATCATCTTTTTCTTCTAGAATGTCAATCAAGAAGAAAAATTTAACCCCCAAAGTTGAGAGTGTTGAGATGGCCTCAGAAATGTCTGTTTTAGATTTACCAGACCTTGTATTAGAATGCATTCTTGAGAAGCTTCCACCAGATGGGCTTTGTAGGATGGCCAGTGTGTGTACCACTCTGAGAGATAAATGCATAAGTGATCACTTATGGGAAAAACATATGAAGAGCAAATGGGGTAAAATTGTTGGCCCATCTGCTTATCAAGAATGGCAGTGTCATATTGCTTCTAGAAAAGGTTCAATCTTTTGCAAGAAAAGGGGACTAATGGGCTATTTGGTTAACCTATGGCCCATTGTATTGATTAGATCTAGTTTTAGCAATTTTGTTATTAAGAAGACGAGTTTTTCTCCAGTTGATTCAGTAATGTCTTGGTATCTTGCTCTTGAGTCTGGCAAGTTCTGGTTTCCTGCTCAGGTGTATAACCGTGAGGTATATTATTGATTATGTGTTTTTTTTTGTTGCCCTTGATAAATTTCTTTATTTATGTGCCTTTTTTCTGGAGATAATTTTGGTTGTATTGAAGTGTTTATTGGGTGTAATTTGCAGAATGGTCATGTTGGATTTATGTTGTCTTGTTATGATGCTGTGCTAAGCTATGATCGACGAACCGACACTTTCCTTGCCAGGTGATTGATTATATGTTTACATTAATGGAAGAATTAGATACAATAACTTCTCTGAAGTTTAGCCTAATTACAAAAAAACCTCGGTATCTTTCAAAATTACAAAAACCTTATTGACATTTGTTTCTTTTTTACAAATTGCACCCCTCAAGAGGAGGTATTTGCTTGGTAAATACAAACCTGAAGGGTCTGTTTGTAACACTTTTAAGGGGGTATTTGTAATTTCGAAAGATAACTGCTGTTGATTGTAATTAGGCTAAACCTTAGTGGTAGCTTTTGTAATTATCCCCATAATGGAAACAGAATGTTCAGAGGTTTGATTATAGTTGAAACTGAACCTTGATGATGTATACTTTTTAGTTACAAAGCTAGTAGTTTTAAGGGTACTACAATTTTTCAGCAACATATCTTGTCCGGATAATTACAAAAACACCCCTAAGGTTTAGGCTAATTACAAAAAAACCCAGAGTTCTTTGAAAATTACAAAAAACCCCTTGAGGTTTGATTCCGGCTTACATTTTTCCTTGTGATTTTCGAAAACATTTCAAAAAAACACCTGATATTTACAAAAATATTACAATTACCCCCTTAAATTTAAGACACAACAAAATCTAAAGGTTTTTTTTTTTTGAAATTTTGAAACATGTCTGGGCTTTTTTGTAATTAACCCAAACCTCAGTGGTGTTTTTGTAATTATCCCTATCTTGTCAGTTATCCATTTCTTGAATATGTCATGATTTTCATAGTGCTAAAGTTTGAATTTTTGATGAGCAGATATCCAGCACATGGAACAAGAGCAAGTGCAATAGAGAGTGGTGTAACATGGGATAGACTTAGAGCTCCCCCTGTTGATACTTCTCCACATGATCTTCATGTCTCCGATTGTTTAAATGATTTGCAACCCGGTGATCAGATCGAAATCCAGTGGCGACGAAACAAAGAATTCCCATACGGTATTTTTCGAACAATTTTCCAATCAATTCTTCACAAAAGAAAGATTCTCCAGAAAGTTTGATAATCAGGGAAACATAACCTATTAGGAGTGTTTGCAAACTCTAATAAAAGTGATTCTCGTCTTGAGCTTGACTCGTGTTCGACTTGACTAAAGCTCGTTGAGCTCGATTCGATTAATAATCAAACAAGGTCAAACACAGTTTTTGAAGCCCATATTATACTCGGGCTGACAAAAAATACTAACTTTCCAACCAGAATCACTTTTTTTTAAGAGTTTGCAAATACTCCCAAGTCATCCTTAATTGATTTTTTTCCAAGAATCCCATGTTGTGATAGTTCTTTTTAACCTAATATTGGAACAATCATCATCACTTTCACATTATTCTGTTTTCTCAAAGTGGAAAGGGGCCAACCATCAATAATTTTGAGATGTAACTAAATTTGATTGGCTCTACTAAGATATTATCAAGTCCTTATTGGATGTACCCATTAAATGATTAATAATGTCTTGTGTATGTGTACAGGTTGGTGGTATGGTGTTGTAGGCCACTTGGAAACATGTGATGGGGATGCCAATTACTGCAGATGTCATGATAGTGGTGAGTTGCTAATTTTTTTTTTTTCCACAGAAGCCATGTTAGATTTACATTATGGTGATTGTTGCATCTAAATATTATTTTGGGATAATTACAAAAAACTACCCTGAGGTTTGAGCTAATAACAAAAAAGTCCAAGGTTTTTTGAAAATTACAAAAAGTTCCTTTGATTATGTATTACACTTTACCCCTTTATAAGAAAAAAACAATTCAAACACTTCTCTCAGTTCCATAATGTACATGTTGATTTTACGATATCAATCATTTAATAGGACATGACTAGAGCAACTATCTCAATTCATCGCCATCTCATCGTATTTTCCATGCAAGCAGAAAAACCTATGATATGATGGTTTTGGAATTTCATCTCATTTCTCCTTCGTATGAAGATTGTTACAGAAAGGGCATTCGGCGTAAAATTGTGCCACTTTGCTTTTTGTGTGAATTTGTAGTGTTAACTAATTTTAGACAATGAATTGACACTATAAACTTCATTGTGCCACTTTGCTTTTTGTGTGAATTTATAGTGTTAACTAATTTTAGACAATAAATTGACACTATAAACTTCACACCACCGACCCCACGTAGTGGGGGTAAGGTGGAGTTGATGACGATAATTACAATAACCCTCTTACATTTAAGACATAAGTTTTTTTTTTTATGTAATTCTGAAACTTTTCGGTTTTTTTTTTTTGTAATTACTTCAAACCTCAAGGGTAGATTTTGTAATTATCACTATTATTTCTGAAGACTTTAACATCTTGTTATAGTGAAAGCATTTGCATCTTTAAGATAAGAAGGTGGTCATAAGTTGTTTCATCAATTTATATATTTCAATTCTTGGTAGACCCTTTTGTTGATTCCCAATTTTCTGCATGTGGGTCTTCCTTTATGAATACAACTAGTTATAAGTTTGTCATGTTCTCATCCAACATAGCCATAAGTGGTGTCTCAGTGGGACATTTATGGCCAACCAAGCTGAAAGAGACCTACTTTTTTTCTGTTTGGTTGTGGGGATTGAATGATTCTGTTTCTTGCACTGTTGATATTGCAACCCAGTTTTATCTTTTTAAATCATATACGTGTCTATTTGCTAGACATGGCTTGCTTTGTTGAAATTGGCCTTTGATCACCCTTTTATTGTCCTTTTTGCTGCATTTCGGATAGATAACCTTTTATTTTTTTTCTTTTTTTGAAAGTTCTTATTTTCTCTGGATGATAGTATCAAGTAAGAGTGGTAGCCAAACCAAACATGGTTTAAAGGGTTTGCAAACATTAAAATAAAGTGATTCTCAGTTTTTAGCTAGAAAAAAAAACCACTTCTTAGTGTTTAGTGTTTGTAAATGCCAACTCCTACTTCATTTGATCAAAATCCAAAAGTGGGGATAAGTGATTTAGATTTCTGATTCTGCTTTTATTTTGCATACACACTAGCAACTTATTTACCAAACACTCTCTTAACTTATTTAACTTTCAACTTACTTTTGATTTCTGATTCTGCGTATTTACCAACTGTTTGCCGCTCCTGTGTCAATAAAACACTTCCTCTAAAAGCAAAAGTGTTCGTAAACATTCCCATACTATGTTATGTTTGGGTTTCGATTTTTGTGAGGAAAATGAAAACCCTATCCACCCTCTCCCTCCTCCCCCAAAGGGCGTAGTTAGCCCACATGGTTTCCCTAACTCAACTATTTTTTCGCCTTTAAAATATATATAATTTTTTTCATTTTTTCCATAGAAAAAAGGGACAAAAATTTTGTTGGGTGCTTGTGAAGTCCGGGAGGCCCCTATCTACGCCCCTGTCCCCCCCACCCACCCACCCACCCCCAAAAAAAAAAAAGGAAAAACAGAAAAGACAAGAAAGAAATTAAGAGAGAGACAAGTTACTTTAGTCACATTTATAAGGCTAAATTGAGTTGTTTAAGTTCCATTATGGTACAGAAGACATAGATCACTCTTTGAGTTATTTTTTTTGCAAACATAATTGAAAACAGATTTGGTAGAAATTGCGTTTTGTTTAAATCTTTTGAGATTTTCTAACACTGAACATGGGCTGCTGCAGACACTCTGGTCCTGGAGTTCAACCAGTACACTCGTGGTTCGCGTTGGAGACGAACAATTGTTAGCAGGAAAGAACATAGGGAAGAAGGAAACGAGGCTGATGGATTTTATGGCGGGATCCGAAAACTTTGCAGCAATGAAGAGATTTCGATGTGGAGAAAGCTCTGGCCGGCTGAAGTATTCGAGTAAACCACGCCCGAATTTTAGTTAGAAATTTCGACAGGGTCCATGGAAGCACAATGGCTTAGCTTACTGTTGCAGATTATTACAAGCGCAACTGGAATTATTTTGACTTCCAGGTGAAAGTATTTAGTGGCACCTGTGAAGCAATAGATAAGTTTGTAGCAGCTATGCATGTTAATACCTCTATTGAGTTCTAAGTGGATGTAAGATAAAACCATGGAATATCCTATTTATGCAGTTGTAACACTCATACCTGCATTACATTCATATATATGAAACACTGATACTTGGGATAAGACATGAGGACTTCTTTTTTTTTTTTTTTTTTTTTTTTTTGGGAAAATATAAGACATGAGGACTAATAGTGACTATTGATTGAAAATTTTGGAGGGATCATATCTTTCCACTATTTTAGCAGACCTGTCAAACGGGCTGGGATGGGCTAATTCTGTGCCGGCCAAGGGAGCCGAGCCAAATAATAATTGGACCAAGAATTTTTGGAGCCCAACGCATAAAAGTGCACCCAAAAACTCGAGCTGCCCAACTTGGCCCAGTGTTTTGGGCCTAATGGACCGGGCTAAATAGAACCAGTTAATTTCGGGCTTCTAAAAATGGGGCTGCCCAGCTTGGCCCAGTATTTTGGGCCTAATGGGCCGGGCTAAATAGAACCAGTTAATTTTGGGCTTCTAAAAATGGGGCACTATCTAACTCTTTTATCGGGCCGGACTCATTTTGACTGCTTTAATTTTAGGTAACCAATTTGTAACTCTATCTCATTGATGACAATCATTATAGCGAATCTTTTTTAAGG
This sequence comes from Rehmannia glutinosa, assembly GCA_016081115.2. Taxonomy (NCBI): domain Eukaryota; kingdom Viridiplantae; phylum Streptophyta; class Magnoliopsida; order Lamiales; family Orobanchaceae; genus Rehmannia; species Rehmannia glutinosa. The sequence goes on from CM071936.1 coordinate 2,362,155, forward strand.
AGGGTGTAAATGTAACTACTTATTTTTTTTGTCGAACGATAGAATTTTATTATAACAACTCAAAAACTAAAATTACAACTACAATCATAGCCAACGGGCTAAGAGCCGACAAGACTAACTAAGAGCCAAGCGGGGAATTGGTAAAACCAATTCAGATTCACATGGACTAAAAAACTACTCACCCCAAACTAACCACTCCGCGCCGGGAGACTTCAGCACTCCGTAAATGAGATTGTAACACACCAAGAAAACTAAAATCGGGCACGAGCAACCACTACATACTGCAGAACAGAAAAAACTGATCCGCCTACGAGTTTCGCAAATCAACCGAGAAAAGAAAACACAAAAAAAAAAAAAAAAACAACAACTTTACTAACAAACTAGAGAAAAAAAACAAAAAATTGCCTCTCCCTCTCCCAAATCTACTGCCGCAGCCCATCGTCTTCTCCGCTCCGAGACACCTCCGTGAAGCTCCGACCCGCTTTCGCCCTGGACCAAAAATTTCGGCCACCTTCATACGCCTGGGACCGCTATTTGATATCCCTCCAATAGAAAACATGGAGGGGGAGGGGGAAGGAGGGAGGGGGAGGGGGGAGAGGGGAGGGGGGCTGCAGTAAAGGGAAAGGGAGGGGGAAATAAGCTAGGGTTTTTTTTGGGGATTAGAGAGAAGGGGGAGAAAAAAGGTTAGAGAGAGAATGGAAAATTTTCATGAATAAATGTAACTACTTATTAATGGCATAATTTCTGGGGCATTTTTTTTTCCCATTTTTTTTTCTGCTTTTTTGGGATTAACATAGTTAGTATTCTGTTGCTAGCTTTTAGATAATGTACAATTAATTATTTTTTGATATATTGGTTGATGACATATTGGTAAAATGTAAATACGGTGGGCTGGGAGTAAACAGAAATAGAATTAGTGTTAGATAGATAAATACTTTTGATTTAAATCTTTTTTTTTTGACAGCATAAAGTTGGTTGTTTATATATCATTTGTGTATTAAAATATAAAATAATATTAAACTAATGATCGAGCTCATATTGTTTGACGAGTCATCATTGATTTAAAAACAGAAAAACTTTGTTTTTATCTGTTTGGCATGGTTCCTAGTCGGTGTATTCTTTCCACATTTTCAGTACCTACTTTTGTGTTTTGTACACATTGTTTCACCAAATCCCCACGGCTATTAACATATATCCCCCACGGCTAATCCCTAATACTATACCAAAAATCAGTTCAAATTTTAGTTGCAAGATTCTGCAAATCAATGATGAATGTAGCTTTGTTTTTCCTCCTTTTTTGTACCTTCAAATTAAGCTATTGCAATATAATTGCTTGTCCAGAAGCTGAAAAACAAGCACTTTTAAGCTTCAAGCAAACTTTGAAAGATCCATCAAATATGTTGTCCTCTTGGAATAATAATGGTGAAGTTAATTGTTGCAAGTGGAAAGGTGTGTTTTGCAACAACTTAACTGGCCATGTTATTGAACTCCATCTTCAAAATTTAAGTGGCAAAATGACCCCTTCTTTGCTCAATTTGAAACACCTGAAATCTCTTGACTTGAGCCAAAATCACTTCCATCAAACAATGCCTACCTTCATTGGACCACTCACAAGCCTAGAGTATTTGAATTTATCTAATGCTGGATTTTATGGAAAAATTCCCCATAACATTGGAAATCTTTCAAATTTGCACACTTTAGTGTTGGAAGACAAATCCGAAATCCTAGATGTCGATAGCCTCGAATGGTTATCAGGGCTTTCTAAATTGGAGCATCTCAACATGAATTATGTTAATCTCAGCAAAGCTGCCAACTGGGCACAGGTGATCAACAAACTCCCTTCTTTAGTAGAGCTACATTTCAGATATTGCAGTCTTAATGATTTCATTGCAGCCCAAAATGATGTTATCAATAATATTACAAATTCACTAGCCATTCTTGATCTATCTGGTAACAAATTCCATTCTTTATCCATCCCAAGATGGATTTTTCAACTCACCAACCTTATTTTTCTTGATCTAAGTGGCAACTCTTTTGAAGGTCCAATTCCATCTATTACCAACACTACTTGTAAACTCCAATACATTGATCTCTTTGCAAATAATTTCAATTCCACCATTCCTGATTGGCTCTACACTTGCAAAAGCCTTGAGTTTGTCTACTTCGGAATGAATGATCTACAGGGAACAATTTCCAATGCCATAGCAAATTTAACCTCTCTCCGCACCCTCGATTTGTCTATGAATGAACTCTCCGGAAAATTACCGAGAGAAATTGGCAGCTTGTGCAAACTGCGAAATTTGCAACTACCGAACAATAATTTGGCAGGAGATATATCCGACTCATTCGAAAATATGTCCGATTGCTTCTTAAGATCTCTGGAATACCTTGATCTAGGGAATAATCAACTATCTGGTCATCTAACTCATCAATTTGGAGAATTTAAGCGTCTTCGAGCGCTTGACCTTAGCAGAAACTCATTATCCGGTGTAATCCCGAACAATATAGGGAACTTATCTTCGCTCGAACTTTTAAACCTGGATAGCAACAAATTGACAGGAAATCTCCCAGAGAGTTTTGGGCAACTATATAACTTGAAACAAGTTCTTATTGAAGGTAACATGCTGGAAGGGGTTGTGACCGAAACCCATTTTGCTCATCTCTCAAACTTAACAGATTTGTATGCCTCAAGAAACCTTTTGACTTTGAAAGTGAGCCCAAATTGGATTCCACCCTTCAAACTACAACAACTTCAACTGAGGTGGTGGAATTTCGGGTCCGGCTCAAGGATGCCGTCATGGCTTGAGAAACAGAACAATATTTGGAACCTTGATTTATCTCATACTGGAATCTCTGGTAATGTTCCTAACTGGATTTGGAATATTCGTTTTCTTAACCTTTCGCATAACCAACTCCATGGCAATATTCCAGTTATAAGTGAACCCGAAGATGGTTTTCAAGAAGGTACTTCACGGGTAGTATATTTGAGTTCCAATAAGTTCAGTGGTACACTACCGAGAATAGGAAATTCTATGACAGAAATAGATCTCTCCAATAACTCATTTTCGGGAGATATATCTCACTTTCTCTGTGACACGACGACAAATGAAACTTATGCATTGAGGATTCTACATCTCGAGGGAAATCACTTGACTGGAGAATTGCCTTCAGAGTGCTTGATGAAATGGTCGTCATTGATAGTGTTGAATTTAGGCAATAACAACTTGTCCGGAACAATCCCGAATTCCATTGGTTTTCTGGCAAATCTACAGTCTTTGAATCTATACGGCAACAATTTTTCTGGCCACATACCTTTTTCAATGCAAAACTGCACACAATTATTGAAGATTGACCTAGCTGATAACAATCTTGATGGAAACATACCAAAATGGATGGGAACAAGTCTCTCAAATTTGTTGTTTCTCATTTTACGCTCGAACAAGTTGAGTGGTGAAATCACTTCAACCATATGCCAACTAAATTCTCTTCGGATCTTGGATCTCTCGGACAACAATTTTTCTGGGACAATACCTAGGTGTGTCAATAATTTTACTGCAATGACGATCACAACAAAAGATTTGTCTGCATCTGGCCTAGCTACTCTCTTGTATGCTTCTTTTTGGCCGACATTTACAGAGAGTACATCTGTCACCACAAAGGGAAGTAAACTCCACTACGACACCATTCTCCAATTGGTTACCAATAATGACCTTTCGAAGAACAATTTGTCTGGAGATATCCCAAAGGAGATAACACATCTAGTGGAATTAAGATCACTCAACTTGTCCGAAAATCATTTAACGGGATTGATACCAGAAAGCATTGGAAACATGAAACAACTGGAATCTCTCGATTTCTCAAGAAACTCACTATCCGGTGGAATTCCTAGTAGCTTCACAATTATGTCTTCTTTGAGTTATTTGAATTTGTCTTACAATAACTTAAGAGGGAAAATACCAGAAAGCACCCAACTCGCGGGCTTCAATGAGTCGAGCTTTATTGGGAACACTCTTTGTGGCCGTCCATTAACAAGTAATTGTAGGAATGATGGTGAGTCCTCTGGACCAACACACAAATTACAGGATCAAGATCAAGAAGATGGTAAGTCTCAGATAGAATGGTTTTATGTATTCTTGTCTTTAGGATATGCCGTGGGACTTTCAGCTTTCTTCTCTACATGGATCTTGAAGAAATCATGGAGGGAAGCCTATTATGAGTCCATAGATTACATGTTGGACAAGGTTTATGTGTATTTTTATATCAAATTGACAAGGCTCACAAGATCATTGGGCCGGAATTAATTTGTGAGGACAGTATGTGCATCTTTGGGAAAGTTTGCATCTACCTCATTCGAGGATTCCTTTTTTTTTTTTGCTTTGGTTTATTTTGACTTAAGGCTTTAGCATGGGTGTTTTCAAGAATATTTTGTTAGAAACATTATGTTTGGTTTTATTCATGAGATCTGTTGTAAAATTTTGTATGATTCAAGTGTTCTTATCATTTTTTATTATTATAAATTGCTTTTACATACAAGCACAACTGGAATTATTTTGACTTGCAGGGGAAATTATTTATTGGCACCTGTGAAGCAATAGTAATTTTGTAGTAGTTATGTATGTTATCACCTCCATTGAGTTCTCAATGGATGTAAGATAAAGCCTTGGAATATCCTATTTATGCACTTGTAACACTGATATCTGCATTACAATAATATAAAGGGATAATTACAAAAAGATCCCTGAGGTTTGGGGAAATTACAAATGAATCCATATATATGTTTCGAAATTACAAATAAACCCTCAGGTTTGATTATTGTTAAATTTAAGGGAGGTAACTCCGTAACTCTAATATTTCTATAGATATCAAGACAGTTTTTGACATGTTTGTTGCTTATGAAGGGGGAAATGTAAGACGGAATCAAACCTTAAGGGCTTTTTTTGTAATTATAAAAAAAATGGAGTTTTTTATAATTAACCCAAACCTCAGGGAGGTTTTTGTAATTATCCTTAATATAAATGAAACGCTGATACTTTATTTGACATTTGCCTTAATTTCAAGCTAGTATGCTTACTACTCCCGATATCATTTTTTTTTTCTATTCCCGCTACAACTGCTACTATCCATACGCGGCAAGGGAATACGTACCAAGTAATGACCTTTGATCGTGATGTGACCTATATAGCCGACCTCACATAGTGAAAATGCGTTTTTTGTTGATCTCTTGAACCCCCGTACAGACAAAAGCAACCATCTCTTGGTATCCACGGATCGGTCCAGACATGAATTTTGTCACCCTTACCAATCTGCCATTGAATTTTAGTTTAAATACAATGCTTATATTGAAGTTAAACTTTAGGAATGCAGGTGAAGCATATACAAATCAAAATAAATTGTATTTGAAATAGTTGTTTTTTTATTTATAATTTGTGTTTAAAACATGAAAATAATAATAATAAACAGATGATCATACTCATAGTGCAGGATATATGCTTCCTCCAAATCATTGAAAATTCTGTTTTATTAGTAATAATTGTTTCCTGGTGTGAAAAGTAATACCATGACCAGTTTGTTGATATATCAGACTGATATAGTGACAGAACATGTGAGTGTCAACATACATTTGAGACAAAATAAGGGATCTTTTTGTAATTTTGAAACATCTCTGTGTTTTTTTTTTTTGCAATTAGCCTAAACCACAGGGGTGTTTTTGTAATTAACATCTATTCTGGAGACATTTATTCTCATGGGCTCTTTCTTTGCCTATGCTATTGTCAAAATGATCATTGAAGGGCTGGATAACATTTGTTTTGGAGATATAAAGACATGCATTTAATCTTCTAGTTAACATTTTCCTGGTCAACCCAATAAGTCTTTGGACAAAAACAAAAAATGGTATGCATCCACTTAATATGATCCTTGTCCCTCCACTGCAAGTTGATACATGTTTCTTATTGTAGAAAAAGAGTATACCTACTAGAAGAATTATGGTCTAGAGTCAAAGTCATCGTTGTGGTGGTCTTTTCACAATTTTCTTTCCATTCTACAGTATATATTTTAAATAAGTGATAATTACAAAAACATCCCTGATGTTTGAGCTAATTACAGGGGAAAAAAAACAGAGATGTTCGGAATTACAGAAAAAAAAACCTCGGGTTTGATTTTGTCTTAAATTTAAGGGAGTAACTTAATATTTTTATAACTGTCATAAGGGTTTTTTGAAATGTTTGCTTATGAAGGGGTAATTGTAAGAAGGAATCAAGCCTCAAGGTTTTTTTGTTGCAATTTTCAAAAACATCAGGGTTCTTTTTGTAATTAACCCGAACCTCAGAGGGTTTTTTGTAATTATCCCTTAGAATAAATAATATAAATCCGACAAATATATGAAACCCAAGATCATAATATCAAATTCAAATAGATTTTCACTATATATATGCGCAAGGCTGATTTTCCTATTACACCAAAAACCAATTTATTGTAATTCCAAACTTCTGCAAATGATGAGTAGCTCAAATCCAACCAATGCAGCTTTGTTCTTCTTCCTAATCTTTTCCATGGCTTCCTTAAAATTAAGCTACTGTATTGGAAACAGTAGCAATATTTCCTGCCATGAAATCGAAAAACAAGCACTTTTAAGCTTCAAGAAATCTTTAGAAGACCCTGAAAATCTACTGTCTTCTTGGAAAGCCAAAGTTAATTGTTGCAAATGGAAAGGTGTAATTTGCAGCAACTTAACTGGCCATGTTCTTGACTCCATCTTAATGGCCATGGTTTTTTACAAGGAAAAATTAATCCTTCTTGATCAATCTGAAATATCTGAGATATCTTGACTTGAGCCAAAATGACTTTGCAGAAACAATCCCTTCCTTCATTGGTTCCTTCAAAAGCCTGGAATACTTGGATTTATCTCATTCTGGATTTTACGGAATCATTCCCCATAATCTTGGAAATCTTTCGAATTTACGCACTTTAATATTGGAAGACACGGAACGTTGCGTTGTCGATAGCCTGGAATGGCTGACAGGCCTTTCTAAATTGGAGCATCTCAACATGAATGGTGTGAACCTGAGCAAAGCGGCCAATTGGGAACAGGTGATCAACAAACTCCCTTGTTTAGTACAATTACATTTCAAGTCTTGCCATCTTAATTACACATCTCCCCTGGATTATGTCAATTTTACATCTCTAGCCATTCTTGATCTCTCTGAAAATGATTTCGAGTCTTTCGCCATCCCGGGATGGATTTTTCGACTCGAGAAGCTTACTTTTCTTGATCTAAATGAAAACAGTTTCGAAGGTCCGATTCCCGCCATAAGCAACACCACTAAGCTCCAACTGATTGATCTCTCTCGAAATAATATCAATTCCACCATTCCAGATTGGTTTTATGTTTGCCAGGACCTTGACTATATCTCTTTAAGTTTAAACTATCAGATACACGGCTCAATTTCCAAATCCATAGCAAATCTGACATCTCTCAAGACCCTGGATTTGTCTACGAATGGCCTTTCTGGAAAAATACCAAGAGAAATTTCTAACTTGTGCAAACTGCAAACGTTGGACTTATCTGAAAATAAGTTCGCAGGCGAAATATCCGATTCGTTTGGAAATATGTCTGATTGCTTCTTAGGAACCTTGAGTTCCCTAAATTTGAGGGAGAACCAACTCTCTGGTCATCTAACCAATCAATTTGGAGAATTTAAGAGCCTTCTATCCCTTGAGCTTAGCAGAAACTCATTGTCTGGTGTAATTCCAGACAATATAGGGAATTTATCATCCCTTGAGTATTTGTTTCTTGGTAATAATCAACTGATTGGAAATATTCCAGAGAGTGTGGGGCAACTTTTTAACATATCACGTCTTGTTATTGAGGATAACAAGCTGGAAGGGGTTGTGACTGAAAATCACTTTGCTAATCTCTCAAAATTAACCGATTTATCCGCCTCTAGAAACCACTTGACCTTGAAAGTAAGCCAAAATTGGAATCCACCCTTCAAACTACAGAGTCTTCAACTGGAGTCGTGGAACTTGGGCTCGGGCACTCAGATTCCCTCATGGCTTGAGACACAGAATGTCGGTGAGCTTGATTTATCAAGTACTGGGATCTCCGGAAATGTTCCCAGCTGGTTGTGGGAGATTAGTTTTTTGGATCTCTCTCATAACCAACTCCGGGGCAAGATTCCAGATATAAGTAGTCCTAATGTCTTGTACTTGAGGTCCAACCAATTCAGTGGTTCATTGCCTCGGGTAGAGGATACTGTAACAGAGCTAGATCTCTCGAATAACAGATTTTCGAGAGGTATATCTCACTTTCTGTGTAACACGACCAAGATGATTTACACAATGGAGATTCTTGATCTAGAGGGAAATCAATTGACTGGAGAACTACCAGATTGCTGGATGAAATGGCCGTCATTGAAAATGTTGAATTTAGGAAATAATATGTTGTCTGGAAATATCCCAAATTCTATAGGACTTCTTGTAGATCTGTTGTCTTTGAATCTGTACAACAATAAATTTTCTGGCCAAATACCTTTGTCGATGCAGAAATGCACGCAATTATTTAAGATCGACTTTAGTGGTAATGACTTTGACGGAAACATGCCGACATGGATGGTGACGAACCTAGGCGATTTGACGATTCTCATTTTACGCTCAAACAAGTTAAGTGGTGAAATTGCTTCAGATATATGCCACCTAAAATCTCTTCAAATCTTGGATATCTCAGACAACATGGTGTCTGGGATAATACCTAGGTGTGTCAACAATTTTACCGCAATGCGTACGAAAAGGAGTTTGGTTGATCGATATGGTATGAGAAAACTGGAATACACTGACTACTCAGGAGTCTTTTTAGAGAGTGCATCATTGGTCACAAAAGGGAGGCAACTCTTATACGACACCATTCTCCCATTGGTTACTAATATTGACCTTTCGCAGAACAATTTGTCTGGAGATATCCCGAAAGAGTTGACAAGTCTAGTGGAATTGAGATCACTGAACGTGTCAGGGAATCACTTGACAGGATTGATCCCAGACAATATTGGAAATATGAAGCAACTGGAATCTCTTGATTTCTCGAGAAACTCTTTATTCGGTGAAATTCCTAGTAGCTTCGCAAGTATGTCTTCTTTAAATTATCTAAACCTGTCGTACAATAACCTGACCGGGAGAATCCCTGAGAGCACCCAACTCCGGGGCTTCAGTGAGTCGAGCTTTATGGGGAACAATCTTTGTGGCCCTCAACTAAAGATTAGTTGCAGCATTGATGGTAACCCCACTGCACCAACACACAAAGAGGATCAAGATCAAGAAGATGATAAGTCGGAGATAGAATGGTTTTATGTATTCTTGTTTTCAGGATACGTCGTGGGACTTTCAGCTTTCTTGACTACTTTTATCTTGAAGAAGTCATGGAGGGCAACCTATTATGAGTTATTAGAAAACATGTGGGACAAGATTTATGTGTATTTCTATATTACATGGACAAGGCTCAACAGAGCATTAGGTCGAAATTTGTGATGGTCATTAGTTGTGCCTGTAGGAAAGTTTGCATTTGCCTCTTCCAAGAATTTTAAGCTTTCTTTGGTTTTAATTTTGTTTTAGTATGGGTGTTTTTAGAAATATATAGTTGGAAACATTAAGTATGCTTGTTTTATTTATATGAGATGTGTTGTAAGATTTTATATTAATATTAGTGTCATTTGCACACACAGTTTATATTGGTACTAAAATCAGCTAAACACTACATCAAAAAAATCAGGACACAATTCATAAAGTGGCACTGAGACATTTAAACCAATATGAACTCAACATTTGTGCAACTGGGAACAAGGAAAATAAGACTAATTATTAATTAATGAGAACGAAAAATCCCAAGTGATATATCAAAAGGAAACCAGAAAGGGTTTGAAGTAGATGATAGTAAAAGCTAAATTAATTCAGTAACTCCCCTACTCCTTCATAAACAAGAACCCATCATACTCAATACCCAAGACAGGCAAAAATCGCATATTGAACTGAAAGAATTAAAAATGAATCAAGAAAACTACATTGTTTAAACCATATAACCATATCCCTTTCAGAAAGCCCTATAACAGAACATTAAAAAAAGTCTTGAAACCCATAAATCAAGAAAATCAAATGCGGCCTGCTGAAATTAAAATTGAAGTTGAAACATACCGTTTTTCAGAACAGACTGTGTATCGCGGTTAAGGTATGTACATAATTTTTTATACCAGTACGGAATACCAAATTGTGCATACCAAATTTTTTGGAGTAATCTTCAAACATATTTCGGTTTTTTTGTAATTACTACAAACTTTAGGGGTAGCTTTTATAATTATTCCTTAATTTAACTACTTTCAATTTCAAATCACACAATTCTCTATCGTCTGGGAATCTCGCCCTATAACAAATATCGGATAAATCAAGTGATCGACACGAACTCAAAATGTGTGGAATGGGAAGTAGAATACTGAATAGGTGTTGTGTCCAATTTTGATTTCTTTTTTATCACTTTTTTTCTTTTGTTTTATCTGATGTTCCGATAAATGTCACACGATACAATTATGATTTTTTTTATTTACATTATTTATTTATCTTATTTATAAATAATGCTACTGTCCAAATCATTTTGTGAATGATCATTGAGTTGCTGGACAACATTTATTTTGGAGATAAATGACATCTTGTTACATTTTCTTCGTCAACTCGTAAGTCTCTGGGCAAAAGCCAAAATGTATACATCAAATTACGGTTAAACATTGTCCCTGTGATTGATCCGAGCAGGGGCGGAGCCACATAGTGGCTCAGGGGGCCCTAGCCCCCTCCAACTTTTTCCTTCTTTTCATTTTAGTACCTATATTTATATATTTTAGTATTTTGGCACCCCTTAAAATTTTGTTAGATAAAAATTATTCCATGAATTTTAGTAAGTTAAATTGGAGATTTTGTGGGTCTTATTTTATCTTATTATCATCTTAAAATTATATTTTCTATTCCATCAATTTTACTAATGAATATTAATATATTCTTTTGATATAAATGTAATATATATAAACTATTATCTTGTATATATACACTAATGTCATCTTTTGTTTTTTACTCTTAGCTAGAGCGTTAATTTACACCTATTACGATAACCCGACACCTAACTTAATACTGAATTTAATATTTTTTTAATATTTAACGTATTTTTTATTTGTAATTTTAGTTTTTCTCCAATTTTTTATTTTTTTCGTGTCAACTTTAAATTATATAGGTTTTTCGGTAATAGTGTCGGGTTATCCGTGTTATAAATGCGTCGTATTCGTGTCGTGTATCTTGACACATATAATTAAACGGGTCGTGTTCAGGTTCGTGTCAGACCTATAATATTTGTGTCAGAACACGATCCACAAACCCGAAACACGACAAGATTGACACCCCTACTCTTGGCCCCCCCTTACCAGTTGTCCTGGCTCCGCCCTTGAATCCGAGTTCGATATTATACGAGTATATGTGTCTCCTCTCCTATTATCCCAGTGTACTAAAAAAAATTTACTTTTCCAATCAACTTTAAGTTGATGCTTGAATGATCATGCATGACCAATACCCACACAGATAATTAAGGTCTACCCCCAAGTCATGGTTCACAAATTTATTTCCTTTCCAAAGTGATGCAGGCAGAAGCGTAACAAGAATAACAAATAGCACAAATACTACCGTTGATTCGCAAGAATACCAGAAGTATTGAATAAAACAATATAATTCTCAAAAGAACATGTATTGCAAAGAGAATAAATCTCAAAATTAAATAATATTCAACCTCCTTAAAAATAATAAAAATAGCAAGTATTTATAGGATTAAAACCCTACCAAAATAAAACTCCTAACTTGACTAGGAAACTTAAAAGATAAACTCAAATAAAATACTAAACAAATCACTATCTAAAATATAAGATATTCTAAAATCCTAAAATATAATAAAACTAGATATTATCTCCATCATTCTCTCCGGGATCGAAACGATTCGTCCTCGAATCGGAAGGGAGATCATCACTAGAATAATTGTCAAACCATGGAGGAGCGCGAGGAGGACGAGATGGAAAAACAAAGCGAATATGAAAACATATTTGAGCTAGATCAAAAACAAAGCAATCCATTTCTTGTCCATAGCTTTTCTTCAGCACACCTGGAGCCACCATATAATAAGGGATTTCCACGATCTCAATGAATCTCCCCATAGGCTTGAAGAAAATTGATAATCCAAAACCAATATTTTTAAATGGTAATATTTCCTTTTTAGTATTGAACAAAAAATTTTCCGGGTTAAGATCATGTTGCATGACTTCATGCGTGTGGCCATTCTCATCTTCATTGGCCAAAATTGGTGGTCCGTCATAACCACAAGCGTCCTCGTCAAATTTCGGCGGTTTGTCGTAAGCAACCATCGAAATTGTATCATCACCTTCCGTATCAAAGATAGGTGGCCCATTATAACCACCAATCTCCTCGTCAAATTTTGGAGGCTCGTCGTAGCCTACCTCCATGATGATAGGGTTGTCAATTTCTTCATCAAAATTGGTGGTCTATCGTAACCACCACCTCTCTCATTTGACAAAATATGTGGGGATGGATAAAAATCGAAACCACATCCACCATGATAGTTCCGACCACGCCCTCCGTTGCTGTCTCTCTGCGTGCACTCGATCACGGTCGATCGTGAGTTGGGCGGTGACGATGTCGAAAATTTCTTGTTGCTGGATGCGAAACATGATTATCCGTTGTGTCAACAAGTCGATCTGTTGACGGATCTGTGCGATGTCGTTCATGCGTTGTGGATCCTGTCTGGACAACATGGTTGAAGCGTGGCGCAGTCTCGAATACCAACTGATGCAGGCAGGTTCGTAACAAGAATAACAAATAGCACAAATACTACCGTTGATTCGCAAGAATACCAGAAGTATTGAATAAAACAATATAATTCTCAAAAGAACATGTATTGCAAAGAGAATAAATCTCAAAATTAAATAATATTCAACCTCCTTAAAAATAATAAAAATAGCAAGTATTTATAGGATTAAAACCCTACCAAAATAAAACTCCTAACTTGACTAGGAAACTTAAAAGATAAACTCAAATAAAATACTAAACAAATCACTATCTAAAATATAAGATATTCTAAAATCCTAAAATATAATAAAACTAGATATTATCTCCATCACAAAGGGTACACATGATGATATGAAAAGCAACATGAAATATCAAATTAAAATAAAGGACTCAAGTTGTATGTTGACAGCTAGTGGCTAACCTATCTACGAGCCAACCCTCGACTGTCCCTGCCCCCTGGGTATAACATTAACTAGATGAGACCCCCGTGGAACGCATGGATTGTATATTTGTGAGGCATACATTTCGTACTCTGATATGTGCATTTTCCTAATAATTCTATAATTATTTCTCCCTCCATTGTAACAATTTTAATATAAAATCTAGGTGGAAAATACAATTTAATATTTTTTATTGATTATGTCAAAAAAAAAAAAAATCATACCTGATAATCATGAAAAAGACATTGAAGACTATGTATTTGTATTTGAGATTGAAAGTTGATTTTTCATAAACCCGCTCAAGGCGTAACTTCATCGTCGTTGCATTTTAGTCATGTTTAGATCCTTAATAAGTGTGAAGGTTACAACTTTAAAAGTTAATTATCAAAATATGTTGATAATTATAAAAATCAATTCTATTGACATTAAAAGTAAGTTAATAATTATGCAAGTTAATTTTCTATATATAAAAAACTATATAAATATAATTTTATATTAAGTGAAAAAATTAATTTCTTCTTACATAATATAATTATATAAATATTAAATAATGCTACGTATTGATATATGTAATATATATAATATTTTGATACATATTTTGAGATAATTTTTTAATTAAAATAAATATTTTTAATTGGATTTTTAATGAATATACAATTAATTATTATGAAAAATAGGCTACACCCAAATATTAGCTATACATATATCAGAAATAGCTAAAATACATGAGTGTACAAATTGATATACAATAGCCCTAATGCATAATTTTTAAAGTCCATTATAAAACAAAATTTTGAGTAAATATATCTTTTATTTTTTATTATATCCAATATATGTGTTAAACTGATGATCGTACAAAGATGATTAATTTGATATATCATACGTTAAAACGGATTAAAAAAGGAAAAGTTAATAGATTTTAAAAAAGAAAAAGAAAAAAATATAATAATTAATGCAGCACATACACAAGTTTGGAAATCTCATTTTTATATAATTCTAATTAAGGAACCTTAAAGGTTAATTACCAAAAATTATTATGTCAATAGTAATCAATATTTTATTGTATAGATTTTAATTACTTTTTCTTGTAATGTAAAATGGGTAGGAAAATTTTCTTACTACTATTTATAAGTGAGTATCTCTTTATATATATATATATATATATATATATATAGATTTAAGGACTCTTTTTGTAGACTCAAAAATAAAAATAAAAATATGATTTTCATAATTTTAATTTTTTTTGAGTTGCAAATAATACATTAATCTTCTTTCTATGTTTTCTTCATCAACCATATTCTAGGGAGGCGAATCACGATAGTCCTCCCCTCATGACTCATCCGACAGGCACATATCTCGATTTACATCCCGGTGGATCGAGGATCTCCGACACCGATACGCAGAATTAGTCAGGCATGAGCAATATCTATAAAAAAAAATACCAAATAACAAAATAAAATTCAATTCCCTTTTACCTTTGTAAATCCAGTAACAAAATTTATCCGATCTGATTGTTTTGATTGGTTCATAGTTGTCAATCAGTGTTGGCCGTTTCGAAAAAGTTTAATAAAATTTCGTATTTTCCTATAGAAAAAGAAATTATGTGTGATTATCTATCTCCACAACATTTTTTTTCTCCAGGGATAATTAATGGCATGCATTTATTCTGGTTTGATTTATTTCTTCGTCAACTCGTAAGTCGTTGGACAAAAATCAAACATCATTTATTTTTCATGTTGCTCTATGGTCCTACTCACACTAAAGTTAACACAGTACATTAAAAAATGAAAAATAATCCCATTATCAATTCCAACAAAATTATGGTCTGAGACTCTAGAAAATCATCATAGTCTTCGTTTAACATTTTATTAATTTTTCTTTTCCTTTTTTCTAAAAAAAAAATAAATCACTTCTGCCGTTTCTATTTTTCTCACTTAAATTTTAACTCAAGGCTTTCTAAAGTTGTATGAGGCTAAACCTTGCAGCTCTCTAATTTTTATCCTTAATTTTGTCCATGGTTTTTTTTTTTTTTTTGATAACCTGGCTTGAGCAGAACTGCCACGCCACTATCCGAGAGAATAGCGAGTTTAAATCTCTTCATCGTTGTTGTCACCAATGTAAACCACGAGATTTGTCCATGGCTTCCTTCAAATTATATGAAAATGCATATAATCTACTTTCTATGTTTTCCTCATAAACTTATAAGACGTTGGGACAAAAACCAAACTTATCAAGTTGCAAAAAAAATCTAAAGTCGTCGTGATCGTGATCTTCTTTCTCAATTTCCTTTTTAGTTAGTATTTTAAATCGTTTTTAGCTCCAAAGCCTCAAACAATATATTTTAATTTATTATAGAGACCTATATAAATTATAATTCATCGAAATGAAAAGGCGGAAAAAAAGAGATAGTGTAAAATGGTGGTTAAAACAGTAATCGAACCATCATATTGACGGTTGCTAGAGTGATTAAATATTAAATAACTCACATCTCTTTTTTTTAGAGAAAAATGACTCACATCTCTTTTCTTATAAAGAAAAATGATTCGCGTATCTAACAACTTAAGTTTTTAAATGAGGTGATCATTCAACATGGTATCAGAGTCAGGCCAAAAAAAAAGGTCTGAGTTCAAACCTCACCGCCACCCATAAAAATATTTCATATGCTAGGCTTCATAAAATAATCGTGTGCATGTGTAAGGGGGTGTGTTAGAGTGATTAAATATTAAATGACTCGCATCTCTAATAGCTTAAGCTTTTAGATGAGGTGGTCATTCAACAACGGTTTGGTTTTAACGTCGCCCTACACGGGAACCGGAACCATTGAACACGTCTAAATTATGGTATGGAGTCTAAATCGTGTCATCGTATTCTTTCCACATTTTCTTTTTCTTTCTGTTATTATGATGAGACAAGTCAACACTTATTTGTTCTACCCATTGATAGCAATGGTACCAAATTGCTTTTAATTTTGCATTTTTATTAGTTTTAATATGATTTGAAATTTTACAATACTTGTTTAAAATTATTGATCTAAATCCTTCTCTATATATAGATCTAAATAGATGTGCATATTCCCCACGGCTAAAAGCCTAAATCCATCCTATTATACCAACAATCAATTCAAGTTTTAATTCCAAGATTCTGCAAATTAATATGATGAATGTAGCTTTGTTTTTCCTCCTTTTTTTCCCCTTCAAATTAACCTTTTGTATTGGAAACAGTAGCAACAATACAATAATTGCTTGTCCAGAAATTGAAAAACAATCACTTTTAAGCTTCAAGCAAACTTTGAAAGATCCCTCAAATCTATTGTCTTCTTGGAATAATAGTAGTGAAGTTAATTGTTGCAAGTGGAAAGGTGTTTTCTGCAACAACTTAACTGGCCATGTTCATCAACTCCATCTTCAAAGTTTAAGTGGCAAATAACCCCTTCTTTGCTCAATTTGAAACACCTGAAATCTCTTGACTTGAGCCAAAATCACTTCCATCAAACAATGCCTGCCTTCATTGGATCACTCACAAGCCTAGAATACTTGAATCTATCTGGTGCTGGATTTTATGGAAAGATTCCACATAACATTGGAAATCTTTCAAATTTACACACTTTAGTGTTGGAAGACATTTATTATCCAGGAAGCCTGTATGTGGATAGCCTGGAATGGTTATCAGGCCTTTCTAAATTGGAGCATCTGAATATGAATTATGTGAACCTGAACAAAGCAACCAATTGGGCACAGGTGATTAACAAACTCCCTTTTTTTATAGAGCTATATTTGAGTTCTTGCAGTCTTAATGACAATAATGATATTGCCAATAATATTACAAATTCTCTAGCCATTCTTGATCTCTCTAGCAACAATTTCGAGTCTTTATCCATCACAAGATGGATTTTTCAACTCACCAACCTTATTTTTCTTGATCTAAGTTACAACTCTTTTGAAGGTCCAATTCCATCAATTACCAACACTAGTTGTAAACTCCAACACATTGATCTTTCCTTTAATTCTTTCAATTCCACCATTCCAGACTGGCTCTACACTTGCAAAGGCCTTGAGTTTGTCGATTTATCTTCCAATGAACTTTCTGGAATAATACCAAGAGAAATTGGCAACTTGTGCAAAATGAAGAGTTTGGGCTTATCTGATAATAAGCTGGCAGGAGAAATATCAAATTTGTTTGGAAATATATCGGGTTGCTTGTTAGGATCGTTGGAATACCTACATCTGAGTGTCAATCAACTTTCTGGTCATCTAACTCATCAATTTGGAGAATTTAAGAGACTTCGATCCCTTGAGCTTTCCAGAAACTCATTATCCGGTGTAATTCCAGACAATTTTGGAAACTTATCTTCCCTTGAATCTTTAGACATGGGTAGTAACAAACTGGCTGGAAATCTCCCAGAGAGTATGGGCCAACTTTCAAACTTGAAACAATTTTATATGTCAGATAACATGCTGGAAGGGGTTGTGACTGAAACCCACTTTGCCCATCTCTCAAACTTGACGGCTTTAATGGCATCTGGAAACCAGATGACTTTGAAAGTAAGCCCTTATTGGATTCCGCCCTTTAAACTACACAGACTTCGACTAGGATCGTGGAACTTTGGCTCAGGCTCTGGGATTCCCACATGGCTTGAGACGCAGAAGAGACATATTTGGGAACTTGATTTATCTAGTACTTTAATCTCTGGCAATGTTCCAAGTTGGGTTTGGAATATCCGTTATCTTAACCTCTCACATAACCAACTCCATGGCAAGATTCCAGTAATAAATGGCCCTAAAGACAATTATCATATTCCAGAGATATATAGAGATCTTTCGCTGGTATACTTGAGTTCCAACAAATTCAGTGGTTCATTGCCTCGAATAGGAAATACTGTGACAGAGCTAGATCTCTCCAATAACTCATTTTCGGGAGGTATATCTCACTTTCTCTGTGACACCACAAATCAAACTTACCGATTGGAGATTCTTCATCTTGGGGGGAACCACTTGACTGGAGAATTACCTGAAGATTGCTTGATGAAATGGCCATCATTGAAAGTGCTGAATTTAGGCAACAACAACTTGTCTGGAAGAATTCCAAGTTCCATAGGATTTCTTGCAAATCTACGGTCTTTGAATCTATACAACAACAATTTTTCTGGCCATATACCTTTTTCAATGCGAAACTGCACCAATTTAGTGAAGATCGACCTTGCCGATAACAACCTTGATGGAAACATACCAACATGGATGGGGACAAGTCTATCCAATTTGTGGATTCTCATTTTACGCTCAAACAAGTTGAGTGGTGAGATTACTTCAACAGTATGTCAACTAAACTCTCTCCAGATCTTGGATCTCTCGGACAACAGATTTTCTGGGATAATACCTAGGTGTGTCGATAATTTTACTGCAATGACGACCAGAAAAGAAGATTTGTCTTTTGATCTCCAATATTCTTTTTATTGGTTCGCATTTATAGAGAGTGCATCGATCACCACAAAGGGAAGTGTACTAGCCTACGACACCATTCTCCGATTGGTTACCAATATTGACCTTTCAAATAACAATTTGTCTGGAGATATCCCAAGGGAGATAACAAGTCTAGTGGAACTGAGATCACTAAACCTGTCAGGAAATCATTTAACAGGATTGATCCCAGATAGTATTGGAAACATGAAGCAATTGGAATCTCTTGATTTTTCATTAAACTCATTATCCGGTGAAATTCCTAGTAGTTTCACATCTATGTCTTCTTTGAATTATCTGAATTTGTCTTACAATGACTTGACAGGCAGAATACCAGAAAGCACCCAACTTCTGGGATTCAACGAGTCGAGCTTTATTGGGAACAAACTTTGTGGCCGTCCACTAACAAGTAATTGCAACAAATTAGAGGATCAAGATCAAGAAGATGAGAAGCCTGAGATAGAATGGTTTTATGTATTCTTGTCTTTAGGATATGCCGCGGGACTTTCAGCTTTCTTAACTGCATGGTTCTTGAAGAAGTCATGGAGGGAAGCCTATAATGAGTTATTAGATAACATGTGGGACAATGTTTATGTGTATTTCTATATTAGATGGACAAGGCTCAACAGAGCATTAGGCCGAAATTAATTTGTGAGGGGAAAGTTTGCATATACCTCTTCCCAGGATTCATTTAGGCTTTTAGCTGGCATGGGTGTTTATAAGAATATATTGTTGGAAACATTATGTTTGGTTTTATTTATGAGATGTGTTGTAAAGATATATATGATTATTAGTGTCCTTACTGTTTTGTATTATTATAAATTGCTTTTACATACATAATTATACTGTTTTTAATATCCGGATATATATACTCTGTGCATTCCAATTTATTGAGGAATAAAGAATGACTCTTTGACTGTGTATTATTTGTCCAATTTCACTAGTGTAACAAATCATTTAATAACTATTTTATAAACTAGCTGTATAATATTAAACAACATAACAAGCAGTAAGGAGTTCGAATAAGTTTTTTAGTAATTTTAAAAGTATAAAAAACTTAACATTCTAATGTTTTGTCAACAGATTGCAGAGGTTTAGTGTTGTGTCAAATGGAAGAAGGCTTCATTGCAAAACTGGTCATGAGCTAGCAATTTTAGTCCTGTATATAAATATCTTAGGTTGCAATTTTGTTCCAGTAATATTTTGATTTTGCGCAATTTAGATCCTATAAGTTCTAATATCTGCAATTTAAGACCTACAAATTTGATTTTGTGCGATTCTTGGTCGTAACTCGGCTTTTTTTCAATATTTTTACCACAATACTCTGTCTTTTAGCAAAAATACCCAAAATACATATAACAGTTAAGAGTAATAGGGTTGGAATTGCTATTTTCACAAAGAAGAATTGTTTTTTTGCTTAGATATGGTATAGAGCTCTGATTCCATTAATATCATCTTGCCCCAAACCCTTTCTTAATCCAGGCCCAATAGTAGGGTACATTATAGCACCAGAATCAGTTGAATGCCCAAGTCCAAGAACATGCCCCAACTCATGCAACCCTGTAGTCTGCAAATCAAATTCACCTGATGCAACACCATCTATCCACATTTCATCTCCATCATAGTGAAGCCTACCATCAGTTGGGCTAAAAGCATGGGCCAAAATCCCCCTAGGACCGTCGAACGGGTCGCCGTCTCCATGATCCTTGACTTGGAAGCTGATCTTGATATCTGCATGATCATAATTTGAAATGTAGTTAAACTTGAAATGTGTCACATTAGCCCATTCTTGGGTAGCGTCTTTGATCGGCTGCATAACGTCGTTACATGTGCCGGGAGGGAATGAATATGTGAGGGTTGTCTTTGTAGGTGGCCATTTGGGCTCACCAGGGAAAAATGTATAGTGTGAAATGAGGGTTGGGATTTGGTTGTTCTTGAATTGAGTTGCATTTAGGTTCACAAAATCTGGCACCCCACATCTAAGCAATAGTAGTTTTTCGACGGTTTTGGCGTCCAAGATTCCGTTTACTTAGATGGAAGAAAACTTGGTACTTTTTTAGTGCTAATTCTAAGTTATCATCAAAAAGATCGTCGTCTGAGTGTGCTTGGTTGTTGTTGCGGTTGTCGTTGTTGTTTTTCATGTACCCGAGATTTGAAAGGTGTTTCTTGAGTTCAGAAAGGCCTTTTGCCTTGTGCCGTTTTTTAGCTCCAATGAGATTGTTGAGGAAATTAGATAGGGGTGGAAATGAGTTTTTGGCATTTGTTTGGGGTGGATATGTGTTTTTGAATGATATGCTCAAGAAAGGGTTGAGAAGAAAAAGGAGGAAAATGCATGAGACCTGCAAATTAAAAGGCTTTGTTGCCATTGGAAACAGAAGAAGATACAATTAAGCTGATCAAAGAAATTGGTTGGTATAATTATTCAACATCTCACACATATTTGTAGTGAGTTTGATGGTTAAGTAAGCTCTATTATAGCATCAAATGGTAAATTTATTTAAATATTTCTACCTAATATTTTTGAAGAAGGCATAAATTCAATCATGTGGTGCCATGCATACCATGACCGCACATTAGTGGGGATTGATCAATATTGGTTGAATAAATTGGCATATTTTCCATTGTCTTTCAAGGTAAAAATCAATTATATGAAGTTGAATTAACTAGGTTGTAATGAATGGTGATCAAGGGTTAGTAGTTGACCGGAATTGTGTAATTTTATGGTAATTACTATTTGCTAGGACCAGTGGGTTCTAATATTTCTAAGAAATTTAGGGAATTTGGTAATTTAGCACAAAAAATTAACACATCACCAAAAATTGACACACAAAATTTGGAGGTTTTAATATTGTTGCGATTTTTGCACCAAATCACCAAAATCTCCAATGTTTTGACATGTTGCAACTACCAAGTGACCAAACTCATCGGTCCTCCATCGGACCGGCTGCATTTCTTCTACAAACTTGTTGGTTTGATGTCAATTTTTTTGTTTTCAAATTTTCTTTGTTTTCTTTTTATCATCATTTGGAAACTTGTTGGTTTGATGTCAATTTTTTTAACTCACAAACTCAATTGAATGAGTAACTAGTACAGTAGTACTAGCAAATTTTAAGAGTGGCTAAAATGTCATGCAGTGAAATCTGTAGTTTGGCTAAAAAATTCAGAAATTTTTACAAACTGCAAAAAGAACCTCGAGGCTGTATTCCATATTATATTTCTTCCCATCATAGGTAAAAAAATATTTCAAAAACCTAAACCTCCTAATATGTATTGAAATGTTACAGTTACCTCTTAAATTTAAAATTAATTTGAAACATAATCAAACATGATTGGACTTTTTGTAATTTTAAAACATCTTTGGATATTTTTTATAACTAGTAAGAAACACGTGCGTCGCACTTGATCCATGTGACTTTACTAAAATAATTTTATTATTTAATAATTTTATTAATTAATATTAAAATATTTAAAAGTAAAATAAATATTAATTAAATTTAAATATTACACAATATTTAATATATATTTTACTTTACTTTAATTATAGATCAGTATGAATTGTTAAATAATAATTTTAAAGAACTCAATCCCACAAAAAAATTACAATTAGTATAACAACGAAATAAGTTTTATATTAGCTTACAATCATATTCATCGGTCTTTTATTTCATTGTTATGGTTAGAAAAGTCTTTGTCTTACATGATTTTCGAATTCTTTAATTTAGTATTGGATGTATTTTACATAATCATACAAATTAATAATTTAGCTTATAAATCATAAGTTAATGATTAGTAAACCACATGCAAGTTATCGCTTTAATAAAAATAATAATTAATTAAATATTACCAAAATCCATCATAATATCGTAATTTTATTTGTTATTGTTATTCAATTAAAATAAAATAAAATAAAATTTAGTCAAATTTGTATACTTCATGTGATCACTTATTTTATTCTATCTCAGTTCTTTGATTAAAAAAATGTAAAAAAAATTACAACATAATATATATGTAAAAAAATTCATATTATTTTAATTATAGTAACAAAGTCAATATTTTATCATTAACAGTTAAACTTAAAGTTTGTAGCCCTCCTATTTCCAGTGTTTTAAAAATAATAAACATTAACCTAATATATAAAAATTAATCCATTATTTTCATCGAGAGTCGGGTATTAAATAAAATTATGAAAAAGTGATAAGTCGAAATCAAATTTTGAAACTATATTCAATTGCACACAATATATCTTTATTTAATAAATAATAAAACAAAGACAGTCTTATAAGTTAACAATTTTCACGTGCCAATCTTCAATAATTAAATATAATACTAATTAACTTCTATGTCTGAATTTCTTTTTGCATTCACTTATGTTTTTTGAAAGTTATACATAATAAACTAAAAACTAATATAGTTTTTTATATTTCATAAAGTTTAGAAAGATATGTTATACTATTAGAGTTTGTACTTGCAATTGAATTGGGCTATTTTGGTTATATTAATATTTACATAGTTGTAAATATTGTGAGCAGTATAGTTATGGAAATTGCAATTATTCTTAATATACTGAAACTAATTTATATTTGTTTGAAAAGACCGTAAATTTAAAATTGATCTCATTTAATCTCGTTTACAAAATCATATTATTTGTTGTAAAATATAATCATCAATCTATTTTTAGTGCCTTTATTGAGAAAATGGTATATAGTGTTAGATAAATGTTTTTATCAAGATTTTGATGATTATGTTTAAATGAGTTTTTATACCAAAACAATGTTTATAAATGTTGTCCAAATACTCCTAAATGATTTAAAATGTTTTTACTAATTTTTGGAGTATTTCTTAGTATTTATTATTTGATAAAAATGGACAACACTTTTGATAGTTTTGTTTAAATTGGTTTTTACACCAAACCAATATAAATGTTGTCCAAATACTCTCAAGTAATTTAAAATATTTTTACTAATTTTTTGGAGTATTTCTTGAAGTTTATTTTTGATAAAAATCGGACAACATTTCAAATTGGAGGTCGACCGGTCGCACAAGAGGTCGACCGGTACCTGAAGAGTTGAGAAAATGATACAGAACGATACAGAAACATATTTTGTGAAAAAAATAGGAGGGGGACCGGTCAAGGGTGAGTCGGCCAGGTCGACCCCCTCCGACACGCACTGGATCGCACTATCTTTTTCAAACGGTCGAAATCTTCAACAGGGCAACCGGTCGCGCTGTGTAATCTTTTGACAGCAAAATTTGTACCGTTGAACACATTGACAGCAAGATTTGCTTTTCTATTTTGTACAATATTTCTAAATCTTGTGATCCTCTTTTTGTAGACAAAAGTGAAGAAGAAGAGCCTATGTTGGGAGCCTATGTTGGTGAAGTCTTCCCTATAAATAGAGGATGAATTGAAGACACAACATGCAATAATACAAGCAATCAAACAACAAGAAATCTGCAAATTTCCAAGCTTTCATATTCAACACTCTTGTTGTATTTATAGCCTAAGTATTTCACTTCCACATCTTGAGGTCTAGGCTTTATTTCTTGATTACACTTTGCACTCAAATTGTAATATTCATTATTGAGTTGTAATCTTGATTTTTGGTCATTCAAACACAAGATATCCTTGTGAGTGTTCTTGAGGTAAGAACACACTTGGATGATCTAGGTGATAGGTGCAAGAAGATTGTGGTGATCTTCTTATTGAAATTGTTGAAGAATTTGGTATTCTTGAGTTGAAGATTGTGGTAATCTTCAAAGGGAGATTGTGGTAATCTCCAAAGGTGGTGTTGAAGAAGAGTGTGGTGCTCTTCACGGTGTTGTAAGTTGAATTTGTATTAATTGTGGTAATTAATAAAATTCTTTTTCTCTTTGAAATCCATCCCTGGATATCTTTGGGGTGGTAGAGGATTAGGCCCTGGGGGTTGAACCTCTTTAAATCGACGCGTGTTGTTTACTTCCCGCACCTTTATTATTGTCTTGGCGTATTTGTTTCTAAAAAGAGGGCATAATCAAAAAGATGGAGATAATCTATTCACCCCCCTCTAGATTATCGTAGCCACTTATAGTACTTTAATCTTTATTTAAAATTTTGATTGAATTTTTGATCAAATAAGAAAATATAGTTGCCAAAAATTTAGATATCAAGTGTTAAAAATCCCCCTTAACTATTTTTTTCTGCCTCCTTATATTCGGAATAATTCATATTACTTGGACTAAATATGGTCACTTCACTCCAATTTATTAATATATATTGTTTAACACAATAAATTTGATACATAAATATTATTTTGAATATTTCGATTATTATATTGGTACCTAAATTAATATGTAATTGAAAAAATACTAATCTTTGACATAAATATCAAACTATTTCATATTAAATAAGTTTAGTTTATTTATTTATTGTTTTACAATTTCATATACATACAGTGACTTTCCATTTCTGATTCTTGTTTTCAAATTTTTCATAATATTTGATTTTGTAAAAATTATAATAATTTATACCCAATTTTATAATAATTGTCTTTGTGCTTGAATATTTATAATTCATAAAGGTGTGATTTTAAAATGAACTGAGATTTTATCGAAAATATCAAATTATACATATTATATGAAGGCCATTTAATTTTTCCTTAGAATTCCCAACTATGACCCACATATTTTTTTTAACTATTTACTTTTATTCTTTCAAATATTTATAATATATTTCATTTGGTTTAATCCTAAACTATCTATATATGTGAGATTAACCCCCAAAATTATTTAGATCAATCTCAACTCATTAATGTCAAGTATAACCATTTATTTTTCAATATTTTTTATTTTTAGTTTTCACTCTTATTTGTTGTAATTATTTAATTTTACTTAGTTTTTATGCATGTTATGTTAGTATCTGAACTAATATATAATTTGAAATATATAGTTACTTTCTCAGTAGTCAAATTATTACATATTAAATGAGTTTATTTATTTTTTCTTTTGCATAGCAGATATGATCTTTTAGACTAATCCAATTTTGGCTCATGTTTCACTCTTTCACACCATTTTATTAAAATTGAATTATTTTGGTATACATTTTTATTATAAATATGTATCATATTGATATTTTAAACTTATAATTTTTAAGGATGTGATTTTCAAACGACATTCAAGTTTTATCACAAATGTCAATTTAATAAATATGTATTTTTTTATATTAAGTTTGCCTTCTTTGTTTTTTTTTTTTTATAAATTTATACATACAACTTTTAACATTTTTTTTGTACTTTTTCTTAAAATTTATAGGATATAAAATAATCAAAAGATTGAAATCATAATATATTAAAAAATAATAAATTAAAAACTAAATCTTATAATGTTATATATATAAAATTAAGTAAAAGTCATATTAACACATATAGTTAAAATTTAAAAGGTAACGTTTTTGTCGCGGCAAATTTGTTTTGATTCTTGTTCGCTTTTTTTTATGTTAATCTTATTCCTTTTATTTTGTACTTTTTATTTTACTGATATGGCTAATTAAAATAATATATACTTGAAATTGCAATAAAAATAAAATATGAAACTCTCTTGTTTTCAATATTATTTCTTTAACAACCATCAATAAATTAATTTTTAAATTGCATATTTTACCAATTGAGGGAGAATTTTTCGACCATAAAGGAATTATGTATTTTCTCTACTTTTTATTTAGCATCAAAACCACCTAAAATATTTTTTATTTTATTTTTTCTTATTGTGTATATTTAATTTGATCTTTTTCTTATAAATTATAATAGAAATATTTAATTATTGAGAAAATTTAAAAGAATATAAAAAATATATAATTTTGCATCATACTAAAAGTTAAATAGTTAAAATTTTCTTCTATAACGACTTGTGTATATGTTTAGAACATATAGTTGAAGATTTTGAAATCTAGTTTAAATTTGAAATTTATTTTATAAGAAATTTAAAGTATTCTTAGTGTGATAATTAAAATATATATATATATATATTTTCAGAATCTGGAATTTTTTTTAGTTATAATGAACATCTCTCATATAATTAAACAAAAAAGATTAAATAAATAACAAAACTATAGAAAAACATAAATTCTTAATTTTTACATAGTGTTGAACTTTATAATGTTAAAATTTTCTCATGTGAAGTCCTCATATATGTTTATGACATATGGTTAGAAAGCTCTCGAAGTCTAGTTTAATATGAAGCTAATATTATTTGAAAATTCAAAATATTTTAAGAGTTATAGCTAAAACAATAAATACTTTTAAAATATAGAATATAAAAGATCACATTGTCTTATAATTGAACAAATAGAAGGTAAATAAATATCAAATTACTTGATTGTCCTAAAATTTTACTATGCCTAAAGGATATTTTTGTCCAATCAAAAATTGCAAGAAACCTTCACACTTTTAAGATAGTATAATAATAATATAAATATAGATATAGAATAGATATAGATAGATAGATAGATATAGATATACATAGATTGGCTCAAACCCCATGAGGGTTTTGTAATTATCCCTTATATCACCTCACCAAACACATGTCAGTTGTACGTATAATATAAAGGGTTAACTATACTAAACCCCCTAAACTATACGAGTTTTTGTGTCCCCTTAGCATTTTTTGTGACATTTTTACCGTCTGAAGTAAATATTTTTTCACACAGGGGTATAGTGGGAGGAAAATAAGGGTAAATTCTTTAAAAAATGTTCAGGAGGAGGCAACGTGAAAAAAAACTCGCGTACTTGTATTTAACCCAAATTTAAAACACCAGTAACACCTTAGTAGAAATTATAATAAATGTTGTAAGATGCACCACTTCAAATGAAATAAATGAATTAATAAATAAATAGAATCGACTGCAATGTTTCAACTCCCATACAGACAGACACTATACATATTACACAGGCTAGGAAGAGGGAAAAGATTCCACAATTCCACACAGCTGCATATATTCAAAAATATAATTGAGAAAATTAGCAGGTCCCTAAGAGATTTGGAGGGAAAAAAACTCGTCACCACCATTTCCCACAAAAAAATATGTCCAATTACAAGGTGTTGACGAGTTTCCTCCCCCAAATCTCTTTCCACGCTGGAATTTTATTTCCACCGTGTCAAGAGAGGGTGAGAAATCCCCAAAATTTCGGTCACGTCTTTATCACTTGACGAATTCCTACGAGAATTCCAATCGGCGGTGGGATTTATCCTCAAATTGATACAATTTGTAAATTACAGGGTGTTTTTAAAAAGTAAAATCGAGTGAGACTAGTTTTGATACAATTTGTAAATTACGGGTATTTTTGAAAAAGGAAATAAAATCGAAGTAGACTTTAGTTTTGACACCCCCAAAGTTATGGGACCAAAATTGCAATTTTCCCCACCACTCCCGTCCCGCCCGACTTTCTTCAATATCCCCACAATACCAGCAGCTGTCAATCTGGCTGCTCTGCATGTCACCACATCACATATCTTCACGACAAGCTTCCGAAAATTAAGAGGAACATCAGGATCTTAAATGCAAGAAATGAGGATAAGAAAAAACAGTGACTTGACCCGTGTAGGGATCTGAACTTAACTGCATTTGAAGCGTAAAGACTAAATTGAAATGAAATAGTTGGACCTCAAAGGTATCGTTTAATATTCTGGCCACTTCACTCAAGTTAGGGGAATCATCCTCATGCATAGCAGCCATCAACTGTGTCCTGAAAAGATTAGAGCCACAGATTAAATAATAAATCCACATGCAAATGATATTATCAACTAGAAAAGAAACAGGCTCTTTATTCGATATTCTTCTTTTCCGTTTTCTGCTATTTATTTGAGAATTTGATTTTCAACACTGTCACTCTTTTTTTTTTTAATGAGTGACCGATACCATTTGAGCTACAAGGCTCGTAGTTCACCAACGTCATTCCTTGTCCGAATAGACATCCCATCTAGAACAGAAGTCACGTCTGTGGAACAAAATGGTAAAAAGCTCTAACACCAAGATCTATTGAGTAACAAAATAAGTTCTCTTTTCTTTCCTAGGAAAATTTGTTGATTAAATGCAGTAGGCAACACTAGCATACAGAAAAACCAACTCACTCTTGAATTTCGAAAAATACCATCAAAGCCTAGCTTATGACATTAGACTAGTTTATATATAATTTGTGTTTAAAATATAAAAATAATATTAAACAGATGATCATACTCATAGTGTAGGATATATACTACCTCCAAATCATTGAAAACTCTGTTTTATTAGTAATAAATGTTTCCTGGTGTGAAAAGTAATACCATGACCAATGCCTAAACTAAGAAATTTATGGTCTTGACTCCAAGTTATGGTTAGGGCTGCAAACGAATCAAGCCGCTCGCGAGCTATTCGGATCTCGGTTGGAAAAAATATTCATTCGAGATCGTTTCGTCAGGTTACGAGCCGAACTCGAGCCTAGAATTCGAGCTCGAACTTGAGCTTACAGATATTCGGCTCGGAAGTTCGCGAACATGTTCGTTTATAGGCTCGCGAGCCTATATTCGAACTCGGCTCATGAACTTGAACTCAAACTCGATCTTTAACAAACTCAAGTTTGCTTTCACGAGCTCAACTTCGAGCTTATAACGAGCCTTTTACGAGCCGAGCTCGAGCTAAACTCGTTAAAACTTAAACGAGTCTTTTGCAAACCGAGCTCGAGCTAAGCTCATTGAAGCTTAAAGGAGCCTTTTACGAGCCGAACTCGAGCTAAGCTCGTTGAATATATTAAACGAGCTTTTTACGAGCCGAGCTCGAATTGTTCGCAAACCTAATAATTTTCAAAGGAGCCGAACTTGAACTCAATTATGAAAGCTCGAGCCAATCCAAAAACTAAACGAACCGAACTTGAGCCTATTCCTGTTTGGCTCAGTTAGGCTCGTTTGCAGCCCTAGTTGTGGTCATCCTTTTCTTTCCACAATTCTATTTTGAAACATCTCTGTGTTTTTTTTTGCAATTAACCTAAACCACAGGGGTGTTTCTGTAATTAACATCTATTCTGGAGGCATTTATTCTCACGGGGTCTTTCATTGCCTGCTATTGTCAAAGTCACAAAGTGAAAATGATCATTGAATGGCTGGACTACATTTCTTTTGGTGATATAATGACATGCACTTAATCTTTTAGTTACATTTTCTTCGTCAACCCAATAAGTCTTTGGACAAAAACAAAAAACGTATGCATTAACTTAATATGATTCTTGTCCCACTCCACTGCAAGTTGATATATGTTACCTATTGTGGAAAAATTGTATACCATGACAGATACCTAAAAAATAATTATGGTCTAGAGTCAAAGTATCCTCGTGGCGGACTTTTCACAATTTTCATTCCATCTAATGCATATATTTAAGATAAGGGATAATTACAGAAACACCCCTGAGATTTGGGCTAATTACAAAAATACCCAGAGATGTTTCGAAATTATAGAAAAAATCATCAGGTTTGAGTAACTATAATATTTTTATAAATATCAGGAGGATTTTCGAAATGTAATTTGCTTATGAAGGGGAAAATGCAAGACGAAATCAAACCTAAAGGTTTTTTTTTGCAATTTTCAAAAACGTTCGGGTTCTTTTTGTAATTAGCCCGAAATTTAAGGGGATTTTTGTAATTATCCTATAAAATAAATAATATGCATCCGACAAATATATGAAACCAAGATCATAGTATCAAATTCAAATAGATTTTCACTACATAAATGTGTATATGCGCAGGGCTTTTCCTATTATACCAAAAATCAACTTATTGTAATTCCAAGATTCTGCAAATGATGAGTGGCTCAAATCCAACCAATGCAGCTCTGTTCTTCTTCCTAATCTTTTTCATGGCTTCCTTCAAATTAAGCTTTTGTATTGGAAACAGTAGCAGCAATACAATAATTGCTTGTCCAGAAATTGAAAAACAAGCACTTGTAAGCTTCAAACAATCTTTAAAAGATCCATCAAATCTGTTGTCTTCTTGGAATAATAATGGTAAAGTTAATTGTTGCAAATGGAAAGGTGTGTTTTGCAACAATTTAACTGGCCATGTTATTGAACTCCATCTTCAAAATATAAGTGGTATTATAAATCCATCTTTGCTCAATCTGAATCATCTAAAATATCTTGACCTCAGCCAAAATCAATTCAATGAAACAATGATCCCTTCCTTCATTGGATCACTCACAAGCCTCGAGTATTTGAATTTATCTTTTGCTGGATTTTATGGGAAAATTCCACATACTATTGGAAATCTTTCAAATTTACACACTTTAGTGTTGGAAGATAGTAATTCTGAAAGCCTAGAAGTCGATAGCCTGGAATGGTTGTCACGCCTTTCTAAATTGGAGCATCTCAACATGAATTATGTGAACCTCAGCAAAGCAGCCAATTGGGCACAGGTGATTAACAATCTCCCTTCTTTGATAGAGCTACATTTGAGTTCTTGCAATCTTAATGACAATAATGATAATATTGCCAATAATATTACAAATTCTCTAGCCATTATTGATCTCTCTAGTAACAATTTCCAGTCTTTTGCCACCCCAAGATGGATTTTTCAACTCACCAACCTTATTTTTCTTGATCTAACTCGCAATTTTTTCGAAGGTCCAATTCCAACAACTTCCAACACCACAAAACTCAGACACATTAATTTATATGCAAATTTTTTCAATTCCACCATTCCAGAGTGGCTCTATTTTTGCAAAGACCTTGGGTTTTTTTCCATGGGATTAAATCATTTGCAGGGCATAATTTCCAATGGCATAGCAAATTTAACCTCTCTTCACACCCTGGATTTGTTAGGAAATGAACTTTCTGGAATACCGAAAGAAATTGGAAACTTGTGCAAAATGCAGAGTTTGGACTTAAGTTGGAATAAGTTGCAAGGAGAAATATCCAATTCATTTGGAAATATGTCAAATTGCTTTTTAGAAGCTCTGGAATACCTAGATTTGAGCGAAAATCAACTTTCTGGTGGTCTAACTCGTCAATTTGGAGAATTTAAGAGTCTTCGATACCTTTCGCTTGGTGAAAACTCATTGTGTGGTGAAATTCCAAAGAATCTAGGGAACTTATCTTCTCTTGAATATTTAAGTCTAGGTAGTAACAAATTGACAGGAAATCTCCCAGAGAGTATGGGGCAACTTTTTAAATTGCAACAACTTTATGTTTATGATAACATGCTGGAAGGGGTTGTGACTGAAACCCATTTTGCCCATCTCTCAAATTTAACAGAATTATTAGCCTCTCGAAACAACTTGACTTTGAAAGTAAGCCCAAATTGGATTCCACCCTTCAAACTACAGAGACTTCAACTGAGATCATGGAACTTGGGCTCAGGCTCTCGGATTCTCTCATGGCTTGAAACGCAGAAGAAATATATTTTGGAGCTTGATTTGTCTAGTACTGGAATATCTGGGAGTGTTCCAAGTTGGTTGTTGAATATCCGTGCTCTTAACCTCTCGAATAACCAACTATGTGGCAATATTCCAGTTATAAATATCCCTCAAGATGGTTTTCAAGCAGGTACTCAACATGTGGTATATTTGAGTTCCAACAATTTCAGTGGTCCATTGCCTATAATAGGAAATACAGTGACAGAGCTAGATCTCTCTAATAACTCATTTTCGGGAGATATATTTCACTTTCTCTGCGACGCGACGAAAAATGGAACTAATGAATTGAGGGTTCTTCATCTAGGAAGAAACCATTTGAGTGGAGAATTACCTGAAGATTGCTTGATGAAATGGCCGTCATTGACAATGTTGAATTTAGGCTATAATAACTTCTCTGGAAAAATCCCGAATTCCATAGGTTCTCTTACATATCTACAGTCATTGAATCTATACGGCAACAAGTTTTCTGGCCATATACCATTTTCAATGCAAAACTGCAAAGAATTATTGAAGATTGACCTTTCTGATAACAATCTTGATGGAAACATACCAACATGGATGGGGACAAGTCTCTCCAAATTGTTGTTTGTCATTCTACGCTCGAACAAGTTGAGTGGTGAAATTACTTCAACCATATGCCGACTAAACTCCATTCGGATCTTGGATCTCTCGGACAACAACTTTTTTGGGACAATACCTAGGTGTGTCAATAATTTTACTGCAATGACAACCACAATTAAAGATGTGTCTGAATCTGACCAACCTAGTCTCGAATATTCTTTTTATTGGATAACATTTATAGAGAGCGCATCTGTCACCACAAAGGGAAGTGAACTCCACTATGACACCATTCTCCGATTGGTTACCAATATTGACCTTTCAAAGAACAATTTGTCCGGAGATATCCCAAAGGAGATAACGAGTCTAGTGGAATTGAGATCACTCAACTTATCAGGAAATCATTTAACAGGATTGATTCCAGATAGCATTGGAAACATGAAGCAACTAGAATCTCTTGATTTCTCAAGAAACTCACTATCCGGCGAAATTCCTAGTAGCTTCACAATTATGTCTTCTTTGAGTTATCTGAATTTGTCTTGCAATAACTTAACAGGGAAAATACCAGAAAGCACCCAACTCCTGAGCTTCAATGAGTCGAGCTTTATTGGGAACAATCTTTGTGGTCCTCCACTAACAAGTAGTTGCGGCAATGATGGTAAATCCCCTGGACCAAGACACAAATTAGCGGATCAAGATGAAGAAGATGATAAGTCGGAGATAGAATGGTTTTATGTATTCTTGTCTTTAGGATATGCCGTGGGACTTTCAGCTTTCTTCACTACATGGATCTTGAAGAAATCATGGAGGGATGCCTATTATGAGTCATTAGAGAACATGTGGGACAAGGTTTATGTGTATTTTTATATTAAATTGACAAGGCTCACAAGATCATTAGGCCGAAATTAATTTGTGAGGGCGGTAGGTTTGTCTGTAGAAGTTTGTATCTATTGTAAGAATATATTTTGATACTTTCTCTGGTTCATTTTGACTTGAGGTTTTAGCTTGGGTGTTTTTAAGAATATATGGTTGGAAACATTAAGTATGTTTGGTTTTATTCATGAGATCTGTTGTAAAATTTTATATGATTCAAGTGTAACATTTTCTATTGTTATAAAGTATTTCTACACACATAAAGATATATATATATATTCCCAAATTTTGGTTAGAAGTTTAGACAAGATCAATCAATGGCAAGGACAGTTTTTTTAAGAAGCACAATGGCTTAGCTTAGTGTTGCAGACAGATTATTTACAAGTGCAACTGGAATTATTTTGACTACCAGGGGAAATTATTTATTGGCACCTGGGAAGCAATAGATAAGTTTGTATCAGTTATGTATGTTATCACCTCCATTGAGTTCTAAGTGGATGTAAGATAAAGCCATGGAATATCCTATTTATGCAGTTGTAACACTGATATCTGCATTACAATAATATAAAGGGATAATTACAAAAAGATCCCTGAGGTTTGGGCTAATTACAAATGAATCCATATACGTTTTATGATCCATATAGCCGACCTCACGTAATGGGAAATGCGTTTTTTGTTGATCTCTTGAGCCCCCATCCAGACGAAAGCAACCATCTCTTGGTTATCCACGGATCGGTCCAGACATGGATTTTATCACCCTTACCAATCTGCCATTGAATTTTAGTTTAAATACAATGATTATATTGAAGTTAAACTTTACGAATGCAGGTGAAGTATATACAAATCAAAATAAATTGTATTTGAAATAGTTGTTTTTTTTTATTTATAATTTGTGGGGACAATTACAAAAACCTCCCTGAGGTTTGGGCTAATTACAAAATACTCAAGAGATTTTTGAAAATTATAAAAAACCTCTTAGGCTTGATTCTGTCTTATTTTTTCCCTTCATAAGCGGAAAAAAAAAGAGAAAAATCATTTCAAAAACTCCCTGATATTTATAAAAAAAAATAACAG
This sequence comes from Rehmannia glutinosa, assembly GCA_016081115.2. Lineage (NCBI taxonomy): Eukaryota > Viridiplantae > Streptophyta > Magnoliopsida > Lamiales > Orobanchaceae > Rehmannia > Rehmannia glutinosa. The sequence goes on from CM071936.1 coordinate 2,396,834, forward strand.
TTAACCACTTAAATTCAAGACATAATCAAACCTGATGGGATTTTTTGTAAATTTTAAACATCTTTGGATTTTTTCGTAAGTAGCGCAAACCTCAAGGGTCTTTTTGTAGTTATCCCTAATTTGTGTTTAAAACATGAAAATAATAATAGCATAACAGATGAACATACTCATAGTCATAGTGTAGGATTTCCTCCAAATCATTGAAAACTCTGTTTTATTTGTAATAATTGTTTCCTAGTGTGAAAAGTAATACCATGACCAAAATGCCTACTACGAAAATTATGGTCTAAAACAAGTTGTGGTCATCCTTTTCTTTCCAGAATTCTATTTTGTTTTTATTATCATGATGAGATATTAGATATAAGTCAACAGTCAACACTTGGTTGTTTGTTCAATTGATCTACCCATTGTTTAATAGCAATGGTAGTACAAGTCATATTCAGTGATTTTCTATTCCTATTTTAAAATTTTATTTCCACGATCAGTTCATCTTAATCCCAAGATTCTGCAAATTAAAGATGACTGTCTCAAAGTCTTATATCCTTGCAGCTTTGTCTTTCCTCCTTTTTTGTTCCTTCAAATTAAGCTATTGTATTGGAAACAGTAGAAATACAATAACTGCTTGTCCAGAAATTGAAAAACAAGCACTTTTAAGCTTCAAACAATCTTTGAAAGATCCATCAAATCTGCTGTCTTCTTGGAATAATAATGGTGAAGTTAATTGTTGCAAGTGGAAAGGTGTTTTTGCAGCAACTTAACTGGCCATGTTATTCTACTCCATCTTCAAAGTTTAAGCGGCAAAATAAACCCTTCTTTGCTCAATCTGAAACACCTGAGATCTCTTGACTTGAGCCAAAACAACTTTGAAGAAACAATCCCTTTCTTCATTGGATCACTCACAAGCCTCGAGTATTTGAATCTATCTGGTGCTGGGTTTTATGGAAAGATTCCTCATAATATTGGAAATCTTTCAAATTTACACACTTTAGTGTTGAAAGACAATTCCGAAAGCCTGGAAGTCGATAGCCTCGAATGGTTGTCAGGCCTTACTAAATTGGATCATCTCAACATGAATTCTGTGAACCTCAATAAAGCTACCAATTGGGCACAGGTGATTAATAAACTCCCTTCTTTGGTAGAGCTACATTTCAGTTTTTGCAGTCTTAATAATTTCAGGACACCCCAAAATAATCTTAACAATAATATTACTTCTCTGGCCATCCTTGATCTCTCTGGTAACTTTTTTCAGTCTTTTGGAGTTTTTCAACTCAGCAACCTTATTTTTCTTGATCTGAATTTCAACTTTTTTGAAGGTCCAATTCCATCTATTACCAACATTAGTTGTAAACTCCAACACATTGATCTCTCTAATAATCTTTTCAATTCCACCATTCCAGAGTGGCTCTACTTTTGCAAAGGCCTTGAGTTTGTCTCCTTGGGATTGAATCATCTACAGGGCACAATTTCCAAATCCATAGCAAATATGACCTCTCTCAAGACCCTCGATTTGTCTAGGAATGAACTTTCTGGAAAAATACCAAGAGAAATAACCAACTTGTGCAAAATGCAGAGTTTGGACTTACATCAGAATAACTTGGCAGGAGAAATATCCGATTCACTTGGAAATATGTCAGATTGCTTTTTAGGAGCTCTGGAATACCTAAGTCTGAGCCAAAATCAACTTTCGGGTCATCTAACTCATCAGTTTGGAGAATTTAAAAGTCTTCGATTGCTTGACCTTATCTCAAACTCATTATCCAGTGTAATTCCAAACAATCTAGGGAACTTATCCTGCCTTGAATTTTTATACCTGAGTAGAAACAAATTGACTGGAAATCTCCCAGAAAGTATGGGGCAACTTTCAAACTTGAAATATTTTTATATTTCAGATAACATGCTGGAAGGGGTTGTGACTGAAACCCACTTTGCCCATCTCTCAAAGTTAAAGGGATTATATGCCTCAACAAACCAGTTGACATTGAAAGTCGTAAACCCTAACTGGATTCCACCCTTCAAACTAGACATACTTAATTTGAGGTCATGGAACTTGGGCTCAGGCTCTGGGATTCTCTCATGGATTGAAACACAGAATAATAATATGAACCACCTTGATTTATCCACTACTGGAATCTCTGGTAATGTTCCTAGCTGGATTTGGAATATTCGTTTTCTTAACCTCTCGCATAACCAACTCCATGGCAATTTTCCAATTATAAGTGAACCTGAAGATGGTTATCAAGCAGGTTCGAAACGGGTGGTATATTTGAGTTCCAACAATTTCAGTGGTTCATTGCCTATAATAGGAAATACAGTGACAGAGTTAGATCTCTCTAATAACTCATTTTCGGGAGATATATCTCACTTTCTTTGTGACACGACGACTAATGAAACTAACCGTTTGGAGATTCTTCATCTAGGAGGAAATAACTTGAGTGGAGAATTACCTGCAGAGTGCTTGATGAAATGGTCGTCACTAAAAGTGTTGAATTTAGGAAATAACTACTTATTTGGAAGAATCCCAAATTCCATAGGATTCCTTTCAAGTCTATAGTCTTTGAATCTATACGGCAACAAATTTTCTGGCCATATACCTTTTTCAATCCAGAACTGCATGAGATTAGTGAAGATTGACCTTGCTGATAATCATCTTGATGGAAACATAACGACGTGGATTGGGACAAGTCTGTCCAATGTGAGGTTTCTCATTTTACGCTCAAACAAGTTGACCGGTGAGATTACTTCAAATATATGCCACCTATACGCTCTTCAAATCTTGGACCTCTCAGACAACATGGTTTCTGGGACAATACCTAGATGTGTTGACAATTTTACTTCAATGGCTATAAGAAGAAATTTATCTGAATTTTTGGCAAATCTACGGTCTTTGAATCTATATGGCAACCAATTTTCTGGGCATATACCTTTTTCACTGAAAAATGCACGGAATTATTGAAGATTGACCTTGCTAATACCATTTTTGATGGAAAATTTTCTGTTTTTCACAAGTGCAAAAAAGGCTACGACATCACCAAATATGCATCAGTTTTCCATGAAACAAAGAAGGTTGATGGCAATTTTGAAACTAAAACATAGTTTTTTGACATCGGTCGTTGATGAAAAGTTGATGCCTATAAGCTTTTTAATTTTTTTAAATTAAATTATAACATTTAGGTGTCGGTTTTTCGTCAACAACTGAAGCTTATGATTCAACTTTAGGCTTCAGTTTCTTAGCAATAACCAAGGCATATAAGTTTTTTTAATTAGTTTAAGAATTAATTAACCCTTCAACCCTCATTAGTCTCAGCTCCCACTTTTCCACTTCACGTATTAACCCACCCGCACTGTCATCATCTTTAGCCTATCAAGCAGTACCCGCACGTACCCGCACCCGCCGTTGTTGCTCATCAACAGAGTATTTTGTCAGCAAGTAATGAGAAATGATTGACATTTGCACTCAAAAAAAAAAAAAGAAATGTTAGATATTTCATGGTATTAACATTTTATGCGCACTGTACTTTTGTCAATAAGTTGTACTTCCGTATCATTTCCTAGAAGTTTATTAATTTTCTGATTTGAACTTTGAATTTCCGGTGGGACCTTTTTTGTTATTGGAGACTCAATCATGTAGCTTCCCAGACTCTTAAGACCATTAGTTTACTATTGCATTGTTATACAAAATAGGAATAATTAACTAGACACCTCCTTAGTTGTGATCATTAATTAAATAACAATAGGCATCGGTTTCTGTTAAAAACCGATGCCTAAAATAACTTTATGCATCGGTTGTTTGTGGAAAACCGATTTGGTGAACATTATGCATCAGTTGTTGCTTAGAAACCGATGCCTATTGTTTACTTTACGTGTCGGTTGAAATCGGTGTCAATAAGTTTGATTGTTTGCATCGCATTCATAAGCATCGCCATTGGAACCGATGCAAATGATTAATTATGTACTAGTGTTTTACGTTTGAAGTTGAGGGTTATTTTTTTTAGTGTACAAACACTCTATTAGTAAGATAACGAGACCATATAGAAGTATGTTAGGGTTGTGTTTGATTTTGTTAATTTGAGATATATATATATATATATATATATGGATAGGATCTCATGTGGCAGCCTCTTACCATATAGCAGTGTGGACAAATCCCATCCATCCATCATATTCAATCAATGGTTCAGATTAAGCCTAAAAATACACTATTTTTCATTTATTTTATGTGTAAAAAGGGCAAATCGTGAATCAAAAATGGTGTAAAAATAATACAATAATTACTTTCCTAAAATCATGGGATATATTCAATATCAGATTCCATAACAGATACGCCTAATAATGAGGAAAAAAGCGGATTCTCACTCTTCATTGACGCAATATTTTGGTGTACAAATGTTTATAATATTGTGCTCTGGATGCATTATTTCGTGTATAGATATGCATATTTTGGTGCTAGTCGGTAACTATCAAAATGGTATAAAAATAATACCATATTTACTTTCCTAAAATCAAGGATATATTCAATATCGAGTTCCATAACATGTATAATCGCCTAATAATGAGGAAAAAAACGATTCTCACTCTTCATTGACGCAATATTTTGGTGTACAAATATTTATAATATTGTGTTGTGGACGCATTATTTCGTGTATAGATATGCATATTTTGGTGTTAATCGGTAACTATCAAAATGGTGTAAAAATAATACCATATTTACTTTCCTAAAATCAAGGATAAATTCAATATCGATTTCCATAACAGATCCGCCTAATAATGAGGAAAAAAAACGGATTCTCACTCTTCATTGATGCAATATTTTGGTGTACAAATATTTATAATATTGTGCTCTAGACGCATTATTTTGTGTATAGATATGCATTTTTGGTGCTAATATAACATGAAATATGGCGTGTTTGGATGTTTATTTCAGACTAAACACTGGTACTTAAGTTGGTATAAAAATATTGACAATATTGTACATTGGAAGCATATTTTGGTCTATACATATGCAGACTTCGGTGCTTTATAACCATAAAAAGATGGTATAAAAATAATTCCATTACGGTATCCTGAAATTATATTTTGGTATATACTTGTCCAATATTTGGTGATAATATAAGTATTCAGTAGTACATTGTTAGATGTTTAATTCAGAATATTGTATACTAATATTGACAATATTGTATATTTTGAAAATTATTTTGTGTATACATTTGACTGATTTGGTATACAAATATGCATTTTTCAACATTATCGCCGCTGATAACACCCACTTGCTTTCAAATATCGAGAGAATAGATCCAACCTCAAAAACACATAAAATAAAATTGCCAAAAAAAAAACGATGTTAACATCAAACAAGTCAACCAAAAAAAGAAAAAGGATGCAGCGTGTCGCATAGAAACTAACTGTATACCAACAATTGCCTAACTGTATACCATTCTATAGCTAAGTCTTCATCAATTCATATCCACAATTAAAATAAAAACAACTGAACTAATTGTATACCAACTATTTACGAAATGTATACCAACTTATAGCTAAGTTTTCATGTTATTTCCACGGGTACAATAAAATAAAATAGGCCAAAAAAAATATAAGCTACAATTTTCTCAGTTTGGGCATCGAGGCTTTCAAAGCAGATTTTGTGGTCTTTGACATCTGAGCTCTGATTACCATCACTCGCACCCTCGCTCGGTCCTAGGGATGCAGGTCTCTTACTGTTTCCTCGTGCCATTTAACCTGGAAGTGAGAAACATCTATGAAACATTACACAGTGTGCATGAACTATACTAATTCTGCGATGTAGCAAAGAGAATACAACATCTAAACTAATTGTGCACTGATTGTAATCTAACTGTATACGAAACTAAATGTAGCAAAGAGTATAACGTAGGGTTTTTTAAGACGGGGCTACTTAAAGTTGGGCCTAAAGTGGGTTTTTTAAACTAGGTTTTTAAATGGGCTTTGTATTTACCTAGTTTTCCTAGGGTTTCTTATGTTAGGCCCTAATTAAACATAAGCCCAACTGTGCAGCTGTTTTTTTTAATGGATTTATGCATGTTTATGTTACAAATTTGATTTTCTTTGACATTTATGTTTTTTTTTTGCTCCCACTTCAAAAAGGCGCGTGCTTTGTTTTGCGCCTTACGCCTTTGACAACTATGAATGCGTGATTGTTTGTGGGAAAAGTGTATTTTTTTATTAAAGGAAATCTCATTTCTCCAAAATTAAGGCTTACTATTTATTTCTCTCCCCTCCTATTCATATACAAAATTTCGATAATTTCTTTAATTTATCACCATTTTTATTGTTTTTTCTGTTAATCTTGATAACGAAAGGTATAAAATGAGATCCATTTGACCTATTTGGTAATTGAATATCTTGTACACTATTCTTACACATCTCTAACCGTATAATCTTTTCATGGTATATCCTACTGTTGACTGCTGATATGTGTATGACCATGCTCTACAATTAAATTTGATTACTTAAATCAACCTTTTCTGATTTTGAAACTTGTTTCATGTTTATGTATACTATTGCTGTCCCGGTAATGCATTTCTCTCTTGTTTAAGCAGAGGCGTTTTTGTAAACTCGACACAGGATGTAATGGAGTTGTGTTTATACAAATGCGCAAGAAAGATGGAGATCCCAGCCCAAAAGACATCGTTCAACACATGATGACTTCTCTTGCTTCAACCAAGAAGCACGTATCAAGGTTCGTTCATTCCGACATGTTATTTTTTCCCAATTTTTCTCTCAAAATATGTCCAACACCATTGGGCTGAACGCGTGAATGTTCAACAGGTTTCTTTTAAGAGTGCTTCCAGTTGAAGCATCATGCTACACATCAGAGGAGGAAATCAAACGAGCGATCAAACCTCTCATCGACAAGCATTTTCCCGTGGAAACTCAGGTCCCACGTAAGGTAAACGCAATCTTACTTTTTCGTGACTAAGTTTTGTTTTCTTGAACATTCAAAAGAATAAATAGGACCACAAAATTTTTATTCGGAGGGTTCTGTCTCTGTGAATGAACTTCAAAGTGGCAGTGCTTTGGCATGATCTATTACAAACTTGATTTACCAGATTGATTATTTTTCTTTAAGCCCAATGGTCTGTTAAAAAGTGATTATGGTCGTTATTTCATTTCAGTTTGCAGTGTTGTATGATGCTCGCGCGAATACTGGCGTTGATCGGACAAAAGTTATCGACGCAGTTGCCAAATCCGTCCCGTCTTTGCACAAAGTCGATCTGGCCAACCCTGATATAAATATAGTGGTCCAAATTGTCAAGGTAAGAAAAAAAGTTATTTTTTTTAAAAAAAAATTCTACAAGTATTCATGTCTCTATATGACTGAATTTCTTTTGTTTGAGAGAGAGAGACAGAGAGATTTCGGAAATTACAAAAAACCCCTTTAGGGTTGATCCGTCTTACCTTTTCCTCCTTCATGTGCAAAAAACATTTTAATAGCTCCTTTTATGTTTATCAAAATATTTTAATTACCCCCTTAAATTTATGACAATCAAACCTCAAGTCTTCTTTTTTTTATAATTATCAAAGACCTTAGGGTTCTTTTTTGTTATTAGCCGAAACCTTAGAGCATTCACACCAAATTTGGTGTTTTGGTGTAACTTTTCAAAAACCATCTCCAACCCACTACACTAAATCTTACATCAAATGAGTATTTTAATATTTTCTTTTTATTTTGGAATAACAAATTTATTTGTTTATGATAGATTTTAATGTTTTTTTAATTAAATTGTAATTTTGTTTATTAATTATTGTAGTTGATAGAAAATTTTATGTTTAGTTTATAATAATTTATTGGTTAATATTAACTATTATTAGTTATTATAATAGTTCATCTAAAATAATAAATATATACAAAATTTAAATAACTAAAATCATGTTACAAATGAATTATATATCAAATATAGGATACAATAGGATTTAAAAGTTTGAAGTAGAAGAAATTAGAGGGCAAAGACGGAATATTTGTATTATACCAAATTTGGTGTAAAAGAATAGTGTTACACCAAACTTTGGTGTAAAGGAATAGTGTTAAATTTGGTGTAATGTTTAGAGTTGGGTTGGAGGGAGTTTTTTAGATATTTTGTGTTTTGGTGTGGGATTTAAAGTTGGGTTGGAGTTGATCTTAGGTGTTTTTTTTTTTTTTTTTTTTGTAATTATCCCTTTGCAAAATGATCATAAGCATTCACTTGTGTGAGTTTACTATTATTTCTTCTTTATGCATATATTGATTTTTCAGACTGTGTGCTTGATTGGAGTTGTGGAGAAGTACAAGGAACTGGCCAAGTACAATTTGAGGCAGCTCAGCTCATCATCAAAGCAGTAAATTTAGCTTGTTTTCCAAAATTCTCCCTTCTCTTTGTGGGTTTTGAAGCACCTGTATTTTCTCTTTGTGGGTTAATTAATCACTTGTTGCATTTGATAGACTTTGATAAATCCAAGTTTTAATGGTTTAATTTCCAATAAATTCTATGTGCGCAAGGCAAGGATGATGGGAGAAGATTGCTAATTACTGAAATTAGATGAAGAACCACATATTAACACTTCCTCACTAAATTAATTACTTTCAAATCATACAATTCTCAATCCATTTGGGGATCTCACCCACTAACAAATATCGAATAAATCAATTATAGAAGCAAACTCAAAATGCGTGGAATAGGAAGTGGGACAAGAATTATGGAGTAGGAATTGTCTCCATTTCGGATTTGCTACTCCATTCTTTGTTTCATCTGTTGTTACAATACACTAGATAAATGGCATATCTACAATTAGGGATGACAATGGGTATGATACCCATTCATTTAAGGGTATCACTTCTTGAACCTTATAATATTAATATGATATGTATCTAATATTGCCTTTTGACCCGACCACTTGTCAAAAATGGCCTTTTAACTTCAATGTTTTGTAACTTCCACAAATACACTTTCAATTCTCTTTTCAAATTGAACGTGTTTTTCATTCCCTTTCAAACTCAACAATTCCCCCCCAACCCAATTCTCCAATTCAAAAGTCTCTCTCTTCTCTCTCTCTCTCTCTCTCTCTCTCTCTCTCTCTCTCTCTCTCTCTCTCTCTCTCTCACACACACACACACACACACACATATTCTCCAATTTTTTTCCGTGCCTGTATGGCTTGGTGCGTGTGTTTTCTCTGTTTGTGTATGTGTGTGTTTTTGTGTTTTTTTTTGGTTTGTACGCATTTTTGTTGTTGAAACTACGTGCATGATCGTTCGAACTACTGGGACGGTAGTTTGAACGACCATTGGTAGTTCAAACGACCATGGCAAACTACTGGGTTTGGCCATTTGAAGTAGTTCGAAATGACATGGGTGTTTTAAGTATATACATAATAAAGAGGCAATAAAAGTTCTTTTTGAATGAGTAAGACCTCAAATGTATTTGAGCCATTTGAAAGGGTTATTCGTTAGAATTCTCCAATGTTAATACTAACCGTACTCGTTTCAAACCATATTAATAGATTACACCTAATACTCGTACACATCCCAAACTCATTTGTTGATACGCGCACACTATCCCTACCCGGCCAAAAATAATTTATTTATACAATTCTATGAATATTTTAATGATTAATTAATATGGTTACCCCACTAAAAATTGATTATTATATAATAAAATATCTATATATAAATAAATTCTTAATAATAATAACAATTAACCATGTTCAATATTGTATGTCAATATAGACTAGCATCATTCATTAACTATATATATCAAATGCAACACAAATACAAACAACCAATAAATTCCTTGAAACTTCAAAATCTACACCAATACATCATTTAATCTATACAATTACATAATCAAACATGGAATTCTATCAAACATGACAAGATAAAACAAAAAAGTGAAATAGGCATTAGGGTAGTGTTTGATTTTGTTAATTTGATGTATATATAAACACACATATATGAAAATATTTTACATAGGTTCTATCAAACTTGATTATATAAACGGATTCAGGTAACTAGCTAGTATCCTAGAGTGTAAAATTGAACCCTACTCATATCCTAATGGTATTAATTTTACATCACACATGTCCAAAGCCTAGAAAAAATTACTCATATCCGTCAAATGATCGAGGCAAGGGGGGTCATACGACGATCGACCTAGCTAGCCTTGCCTCCGGCCCGACATAAATAAGAAATAATAGTAAAAATATAATTATAGCTAATTTGATTTTTTTCCCATTCGACCTCCCCACTTTCGTGTGCTGGCTCCGCCATTGTACCCGTATCATTAGGATATGGGTGGGTGGGTACCAGCATCTACGGTCTACCCATCCCACTACCATACAATTATTGATATCATTTTGATATACATCATTTATTTATCGTATTAATGCTTAATTATGCTATTGTCAAAAATTAAAATGATTTGTGGAAAATGATGATAGGATAGCTGGACAACGTTTCTTTTGGAGATAATAAGGACATCTTATTACATTTTCTTCGTCAACCCTTAAGTCTTCTGTCAAAAGCCAAAACCTTATGCATCAAGTTAATTACGGTCATTATTCCAGTTACGCATGTTATTTATTATGCACGTTTCGTAGCGTGGAAAAGTGATACCAATGGAAAAGTGATACCAATGACCAATGCCTAACAAATCTGGTTCTGGTCGTTGCATTCTTTCCACATTTATTTCACTAAGGGTGGCACTATTTGCACCCCAAAATTTGATTAATACACCACATTTCTACATACACCCCACCCCTATTTTACAAACCAATCTAATTACTAAATAAATCCCACCTATATTTCCAATTTTACCCTCCAGACAAAAAAACCATAACTTAACATACACCCCACAAAATTCCTACACCCCACTCTCATTTCTCCTCTCATTTCTCTTCTCACGCCTCAATCTCTCCCAAAAAGATGTTGGCATATTTTAGGAGGAGAAAGAGTAGGAAAAACGGGCCGGAGGAGAGCCACCGGCGGCATCAACGCAAGGAGATGCAAGTTTTCTTTTTTTTTTTTTTTTTTACTTTTTGCAATATAATTATACTCTAATTTAGTCCAAAAATTGGGTACTTTTGTTTCCTTGAATGCTTTAGGGGTTGGGTTCTTCGAATTATTGTTAAAAATTGGGTATTTAGTCGAAATTGGTGTTGGAAAATTTAAGGATTTTCGATGGTTCTTATAGGCACGATCAATTTTTTTTTTTAAAAAAAAGATAGCACTATCGTGCCTTTGAAAAATGGGTTTTGAGTTGCTGCACATTGCCAAGAATTTACCAATAATTCGTGCCTTTGAAATTTTCCTACTATCATGCCTTAAAATTTTAACACTATCGTGCCTTGCGTATTAGGCACTATCGTGCCTTATGAATAACAGCCTCTATCGCTTTTTCTATATTTCTCTCTCTAAATTTCTTTTTCTCCTTCTTTTCTCTTCAAACCCTAAAAATCTTTTATCCCTCCCCCTCCCAGCCACAGCCCCCTTCCCTCTCCCCCCTCCCCCCTCCTCCTCCCCTTATCCACTCCTCTCCCCAACCATGCTTCATGATGGGCCAATGAAGGCATATTTCTTATGTTTTTCGGATGTGATCGGATTTTCCGATCGTGAGTGGAGGCAAGTCGGAGATTGGAGCTACATAGAGGCAAGTTGGCCGGGTAGGTGATGGGATGCTCTGTAGATCGGGTGTGAGGAGAGAGACAATTTTTTATTTTATTTTTTTCTGTATTTTTTTAGTCTTTTTTTCTGTATTTTTTTGTCTTTATTTTACCGGTTGATTTGCGAAACTCGTAGGCGGTCCGTATTTTCTGTCTTGCAGTGCATGATGTAGCTCGTGCCCGGATTTGTTCGAGTTGGGTAGTCTCCCTTGAGGAGTGCCTTAGTCCTCCTTTTGGAGGTGATTTAGTTTCCTTTGGAGTGTTTAATTTTCTTTAATTTTGTGTTTTTTTAGTTGTTTCTTGTTTTGCTTCCTCGAATTACGGTGGTTATACCTCTCGTACGGAGTTCTCTCCTTGACATGTATCAATGTATGTATGTTCAATGTGGCCATTTTGCCAATTAACAGTGTAAGTTTTGTTGAATATTGAATATATTTCTATCGTTTCGAAAAAAAAAAGAATAACAGCCTCTATCGTGCCATATGGAGAAATAACCTCCATCGTGCCTTGGAAAAATACTAAATATCGTGTGCCTTAGGAGAATTAGCCCATATCTGACAACTAATTGAACCACTGTATAAGATAATCAAATATACATACATTTGTTCAGTTTGAGAAAAAAATCGGTTTGAGAAAAAGCGTCCAGTTAATTACGAAAACAAATACCAAACCATCCTTAGCAACCACCCAATTTATTTTCTCACAAGTTTCTGAAATTAGGATTTATTTCTTTAGAATATTATATGTTTAAAAAAGAGATGGGGTGTATTTAGAGATTAAAGGATGTATTTATACTATTTTATTTTACTAAGGATATCATAGTCTTTTTAACTTATGACATTTTTGTAAATATTGAGAGTAGAGTATATTAATCAAATATTGGGGTGCAAATAACGACCACCCTTTGACTAATTGTGTTTTCTACCCATTGTTTAAACCAAATCCCTCTCTCTAATCTCTCTATATATATCCCCACGGCTAATCCTTTATATTATACCAAAAATCAGTTCAAATGGCTTCCTTCAAATTATATGAAAATGCATATAATCTTCTTTCCCTGTTTTCCACATAAACTTATAAGACGTTGGAACAAAAACCAAACAGCGTATTTGTCAAGCACTACAAGAAAACAGCAAAATAGCGACGAATATTAGCGACGGACAACATCCGTCACTAATAGCGACGACTTTACGACGGAATAACCACGGATTTCTTCCCAAAATAATTTAAAAATTATTTCATTATATAGCAACCGAATAGCGACGGAATAACGACGGAATTACTAACGGATAACTATCTGTCGCTAATCCGTAGCTAATTTAACAAATTACAACGGATATTAGCAACGGAATTCTTTCCTTTTTCCTTTTTAGTTAGTATTTTAATTTGTTTTTAGCTCCAAAGCCTCAAACAATATATTTTAATTTATTATAGTCCTATATAAATTATAATTCATCGAAATGAACAAGTGGAAGAAAAAAAAAAGAATGATCGTGTATTTTCTTTTTGGAGAGAAAATGACTTACATCTCTTTTTTTATAAAGATAAATGAGTCACGTCTCTAACAACTTAAGTTTTTAGATGAGGAGAGTCAAGCCAAAAAAAAGGCCTGAGTTCAATCCTCACCACCACCACCCATAAAAATATTCCATATGCTAGGCTTCATAAAACAATCGTGTGCATGTGTGAGGGGATGTGTTAGAGTGACTAAATATTAAATGATTCATATCTATAATAATTTAAACTTTAGATGAGGTGGTCATTCAACAAGGGCTTGGTTTCAACTCCGACCTACACGGGAACCGGAACCATTGAACACGTCTAAATACCAGGAGTCTAAATCGTGTCATCGTATTCTTTCCACATTTTCTTTTTCTTTCTGTTATTATGATGAGACAAGTCAACACTTATTTGTTCTACCCATTGATAGCAATGGTACCAAATTGCTTTTAATTTTGCATTTTTATTAGTTTTAATATGATTTGAAATTTTCCAATACTTGTTTAAAATTGTTGATCTAAATTCCTCTCTATATATAGATCTAAATAGATGTGTATATTCCCCACGGCTAAATCCATCCTATTGGTAGCTAAATCCATCCTATTATACCAACAATCAGTTCAAATTTTAATTCCAAGATTGTGCAAATTAATATGATGAATGTACCTTTGTTTTTCTTCCTTTTTTGTTCTTTCATCACACTAAACTTTTGTATTGGAAACAGTAGTAGCAATACAATAATTGCTTGTCCAGAAGTTGAAAAACAAGCACTTTTAAGCTTCAAGCACTCTTTGCAAGATCCATTAAATCTGCTGTCTTCTTGGAGCATTAATGGTGAAGTTAATTGTTGCAAGTGGAAAGGTGTGTTTTGCAACAACTTAACAGGCCATGTTGATGAGCTCTATCTTCAAAATTTAAGTGGCAAAACAAATCCATCTTTGCTCAATCTGAAGCATCTGAAATATCTTGATTTGAGCCAAAATTACTTCCATCAAACAATCCCTTCCTTCATTGGATCAATCACAAGCCTCGAGTATTTGAATTTATCTAATGCTGGATTTTATGGGAAAATTCCCCATAACATCGGAAACCTTTCGAATTTACACACTTTAGTGTTGGGGAACTATGCAAGCCTGTATGCGGATAGCCTGGAATGGTTGTCAGGACTTTCGAAATTGGAGCATCTCAACATGAATTCTGTGAACCTCAGCAAAGCAGCCAATTGGGCACAGGTGATTAACAAACTCCCTTCTTTGATAGAGCTACATTTCAGTTATTGCAGTCTTAATGACAATAATGATAATATTGCCAATAATATTACAAATTCTCTAGCCATTCTCGATCTGTCTAATAACCATATCCAGTCTTTTGCCATCCCAAGAAGGATTTTTCAACTCACCAACCTTATTTTTCTTGATCTGAGTCTCAACTCTTTTGAAGGTCCAATTCCGACAACTTCCAACACCACAAAAATCCGACACTTTGATCTTTTTTCAAATAGTTTCAATTCCACCATCCCAGATTGGCTCTACACTTGCAAAGACCTTGAGTTTGTCTCCTTGCGATTGAATCATCTACAAGGCACAATTTCCAATGCCATAGCAAATCTAACATCTCTCAAGACCCTGGATTTGTCTAGGAATGAACTTTCTGGAAATGTACCAAGAGAAATAACCAACTTGTGCAAAATGCAGAGTTTGGACTTACATCGGAATAAGTTGGCAGGAGAAATATCCGATTCATTTGGAAATATGTCAGATTGCTTTTTAGGAGCTCTGGAATCCTTAAATATGTGGGATAATCAACTTTCGGGTCATCTAACTCATCAGTTTGGAGAATTTAAAAGTCTTCGGGACCTGTATCTTACCAATAACTTATTATCCGGTGTAATTCCGAACAATATAGGGAACTTATCTTCCCTTGAAGTTTTATCCCTGGATGGAAACAAATTGACAGGAAATCTCCCAGAGAGTATGGGGAACCTTTTTAACTTGACAAGTCTTTCTATTGAAGATAACATGCTGGAAGGGGTCGTGACTGAAACCCACTTCGCCCATCTCTCAAACTTAATAAGTTTACACGCCTCTGGAAATAACTTGACTTTGAAACTCATAAGTCCCAACTGGATTCCACCCTTCAAACTATACAACCTTAATTTGAGGTCATGGAACTTGGGCTCAGGCTCTCAGATTCTCTCATGGATTGAAACACAGAAGAATAATATGAACAACCTTGATTTATCTAACACTGGATTGTCCGGTAATGTTCCCAGTTGGTTTTGGAATATCCTTGTTCTTAACATCTCGCATAACCAACTCCATGGCAAGATTCCACTTATAACTGGCCCTAAAGATGAGTTCTCTAGTTTGATGCGATTAGTATACTTGAGTTCCAACAAGTTCAGTGGTCCATTGCCTCGAGTAGGATATACTGTGAAAGAGCTGGATCTCTCCAACAACTCATTTTCGGGAGATATGTCTCATTTTCTCTGTGACATGACAAATCAAACTTACCAATTGGAGATTCTTCATCTTGGGGGGAACCACTTGACTGGAGAATTACCTGAAGATTGCTTGATGAAATGGCCATCATTGGAAGTATTGAATTTAGGCAATAACAATTTGTCTGGAACAATCCCGAATTCCATAGGATTTCTTGCAAATCTACGGTCATTCAATCTCTATGGCAACAAATTTTCAGGCCATATACCTTTTTCAATGCGAAACTGCACGAAATTATTGAAGATTGACCTTGCTGATAACAATCTTGATGGAACCATACCAACATGGATGGGGGCAAGTCTCTCCAATTTGAGGTTTCTCATTTTACGCTCAAACAAGTTGAGTGGTGAGATTACTTCAACAGTATGCCACCTAAACTCTCTGCAGATCTTGGATCTCTCGGGCATAATAGATTTTCTCGGGATAATACCTGGTGTGTCGATAATTTTACTTGCAATGACGACGCAAAGAGGATTTGTTTTTTGGTCTCCAATATTCTTTTTATTGGTTAGCATTTATAGAGAGTGCGTCGATTACCACAAAGGGGAGTGCACTAACCTATGACACCATTCTCCGATTGGTTACCAATATTAACCTTTCAAAGAACAATTTGTCGGGTGATATCCCAAAGGAGATAACAAGTCTAGTGGAATTGAGATCACTAAACCTATCAGAAATCATTTCACAGATTGATCCCGGATAGCATTGGAAACATGAGGCAAATCGAATCTCTCGATTTCTCAAGAAACTCACTATCCGGTGAAATTCCAAGTAGCTTCACAATTATGTCTTCTTTGAGTTATTTGAATTTGTCTTGCAATAACTTGACAGGAAAATACTAGAAAGCACCCAACTCCTCGCTTCAATGAGTCGAGCTTTATTGGGAACCATCTTTGTGGCCCTCCACTAACGAGGAATTGCAAGAATGATGGTAAATCTCCGGGACCAACACACGAATTAGGGGATCAAGATCGAGAAGATGGTAATTACGAGATAGAATGGTTTTATGTATTCTTGTCTTGAGGATATGCCGTGGGACTTTCAAACTTTCTTCACCATATGGTTCTTGAAGAAGTCATGGAGGGAAGCCTTTTATGAGTCATTGGATAACATGTGGGACAATGTTTATGTGTATTTCTATATTAGATGGACAAGGCTCAACAGAGCATTAGACCGAAATTAATTTGTGAGGGGAAAGTTTGCATATGCAGATTCATATATGCTTTCTTTGGTTTTATTTTTATTTGAGGCTTTTAGCATGGGTGTTTTTATGAATATATTGTTGGAAACATTATGTTTGGTTTTATTTATGGGATGTGTTGTAAATATTTATATCATTATTAGTGTCCTTACTGTTTCGTATTGTTATAAATTGTTTTTACATACATAATTATACCGTTTTTAATATCTGGATGTATATACTTTGTGCATTCCAATTTATTGATGAATAAAGAATGACTCTTTGACTGTGTATTATTTGTCCAATGTCACTAGTGTAACAAATTATTTAATAACTATTTTATAAACTAGTTGAATAATATTAAACAACATAACAAACAGTAAGGAGTTCGAATAAGGTTAGTATTTTTAAAAGTATAAAAAACTTAACATTCTAATGTTTTGTCAATAGATTAAAGAGGTTTAGTGTTGTGTCAAATGGAAGAAGGCTTCATTGCAAAACTGGTCATGTGCTAGCAATTTTAGTCCTGTATATAAGTATCTTAGGTTGCAATTTTGTTCCAGTAATTTGATTATGTGCAATTTAGATCCTATAAGTTCTAATTTGTGCAATTTAAGACCTATAAGTTTGATTTTGTGCGATTTTTGGTCTTAACTTGGCTTTTTTTCAATATTTTTACCACAATACGCTGTCTTTTAGCAAAAATACCGAAAATACATATAACAGTTAAGAGTAATAGGGTTGGAATTGCTATTTTAACAAAGAAGAATTGTTTTTTTGCTTAGATATGGTATAGAGCTCTGATTCCATTAATATCATCTTGCCCCAAACCCTTTCTTAATCCAAGCCCAATAGTAGGGTACATTATAGCACCAGAATCAGTTGAATGCCCAAGTCCAAGAACATGCCCCAACTCATGCAACCCTGTTGTCTGCAAATCAAATTCACCTGATGCAACACCATCTATCCACATTTCATCTCCATCATAGTGAAGCCTACCATCAGTTGGGCTAAAAGCATGGGCCAAAATCCCCCTAGGACCGTCGAACGGGTCGCCGTCTCCATGATCCTTGACTTGGAAGCTGATCTTGATATCTGCATGATCATAATTTGAAATGTAGTTAAACTTGAAATGTGTCACATTAGCCCATTCTTGGGTAGCGTCATTGATCGGCCGCATAACGTCACGTGTGCGGGAGGGAATGAATATGTGAGGGTTGTCTTTGTAGGTGGCCATTTGGGCTCACCAGGGAAAAATGTATAGTGTGAAATGAGGGTTGGGATTTGGTTGTTCTTGAATTGAGTTGCATTTAGGTTCACAAAATCGCACCCCACATCTAGCGAATAGTAGTTTTTCGACGGTTTTGGCGTCCAAGATTCCGTTTACTTGGAGATGGAAGAAAACTTGGTACTTTTTAGTGCTAATTCTAAGTTATCATCAAAAAGATCGTCGTCGAGTGTGCTTGGTTGTTGTTGCTTGTTGTCGTTGTTATTTTTCATGTACCCGAGATTTGAAAGGTGTTTCTTGAGTTCGAAAAGGCCTTTTGCCTTGTGCCCTTTTTTTAGCTCCAATGAGATTGTTGAGGAAATTAGAAAGGGGTGAAAATGAGTTTTTGGCATTTGTTTGGGGTGGATATGTGTTTTTGATAGATATGATCAAGAAAGGGTTGAGAAGAAAAAGGAGGAAAATGCATGAGAACGCAAATTAAAAGGCTTTGTTGCCATTGGAAATGCGAAAGAAGTAATAATTAAGCGATCAAAGAAATTGGTTGGTGTAATTATTCAACATCACACACATATTTGTAGTTGAGTTTGATGGTTAAGTAAGCTTTATTATAGCATCAAATGGTAAATTTATTTAAATGTTTCTACCTAAGATTTTTTAACAAGGCATAATTCAATCATGTGGTGCCATGCATACCATGACCTCACATTAGTGGGGATTGATCAATATTGGTTGAATAAATTGGCATATTTTCCATTGTCTTTCAAGGTAAAAATCAATTATATTAAGTTGAATTAATTAGGTTGTAATGGTGGTGATCAAGTGTTAGTAATTGACCGGAATTGTGTATTTTTACGATAATTGCTATTTGCTAGGACCAATGTGCTAATATTTCTAAGAAATTTTAGGGAATTTGGTGATTTGGCACAAAAACTGCACATCACCAAAAAATGACACACAAAATTTGGAGGTTTTAATATTGTGGTGATTTTTGCGCCAAATCACTAAAATCTCCAATTTTTTGACATGTTGCAACTACCAAGTGACCAAACTCGTCGGTCCTCCATCGGACCGGCTACATTTCTTCTCCAACTGCAACCTGCGATCATTCTCTACTTTTCAATTTTCTTTGTTCTCTTTCTATCATTTGGAAACTTGTTAGAAGTAGCATATAAGCTAATTCTTATTAAAAACAAAATTACAAAACATTTTAAGAGATCTTATAAACACTTTCAAAATTATATAAAGGAATAATTAAAAAAAACTGATGTTCGAGTTAATTAAAAAAAAAAATCAGAAGTTTTTGAAAATTACCAAAAAAAAACTTGATTATATTCCATCTTATATTTCTTCCCTTCATAAGCAAAAGAATATTTCAAAAATCTCCTGATATATATTAAAATATTACATTTACCCCTAAAATTTACAACATAATCAAATATGATCAGGCTTTTTGTAATTTTAAACATCTTTGGATCTTTTCATAATTAGCACAAACCCCATGGGGGTTTTGTAATTATCCCCTATATAATTCTCGAAAGCGCATAACATTCCGACACTACAAGAAAACTGTAATTTAGCGACATATATTCAGCGGCGGTCATGTAAAAACGCCACTAAAAAAGTATTTGGAAATGGTATTAATTTTTTTTTTTGTTGGGTTAGTTTAATGTCATAGTCTCTTACTAATAATTTAATAATCGTGTAAGGAAATTGAGCTTGGCCATAAAGTTGGTCGTAGCGAAGTATGGCTTGCCACCCACAAAAAAAAGGATGGGACCTACGTCAATGAAGCTGCTAAAAATATATATGTAAGCTATAATTGTGTATATAATATTTATAGTACTTGTCTTGTAACATTAAACATCATGTCTAGAAATATCATGTTTTAATCACAAATTCTCAAAATATTTTAGTCTCAAATTACCCTTTTGGCATTATAGAAAATTTTTTAAGTTTACTTTCCCATTCCTCTCAAACTCAGACTTTTTGAAGCTGAAAAAGAGCTTCTGCACTAGTCTCAAATTACCCAATGGGATATTCTATTTTTATTGCTGATCGCTCTTTCACTGCTATGGAAAAAGCATAGCAATGGCGAAAATGGTTGCACACTGTGTTTATTTAAACTTTCTTAATGTAGGAAAAAATTGTACGTGAAATGGGTCAAAACTCGTATTCAGGGTCTCAATTGGTTTCACATGACGATACACTTGGGAAGGTTTTTGGAAAAAGAGCACCCTGGACGTGTTCGTGGGATGAGTTTTGGACCGTCTCCATCTAATCAGTGGCGGATCCAGAATTTTGAAAATGGGGGTACGCTATTTAATACACACATATATATATATATATATATATAAAATAGACCAATTAAGAAAACAAGAGACAACAAATATAGTTTTGGTAACATTATTGATATTATTAGCTTTTTTATATTTTTATTTTTGTAGGTTTTGACTTTTACCATGATTTATTTATTCAAGTTGTTAAGTCAAATTTTTTATTTTTGAAATTTTATTGGGGATTTGTATTGTTTTATTTGGATTTTCTAATTCTTTTTGTAAAAATAGAGGTACAAATTTAGTATTATTTTTTTTTTTTACTAAAATCTATTGTTGGATGTTTTCAATTTGGGAGTACGACTGTACCCCCATTGTTCTACATGGATCCGCCCCTGTATCTAATGTATTCAAAAGTAGTACTTCAAGAGTAAATATGACGCAGTCCTCCTCTAATGATGGTAAAATGAGAGACTATGTGGGTAGTTTGGAGAAAGAGCTGGATGCAACTAAATCTGAATTGGAAGCTCAAAATCGTAAAATGGAAGCTCAAAATATTCAAATGGAAGATATGAAAAAGACTTTGGGTGGTGCTCTAGTTACAGTTTTTCAGAATGCCTTAGGAAAAGTACCCGAACAGTTCGCTAATTGGCTAAACACATCTAAAGTGGTATGTATTTTTACATATTACATTTATTTTTCTATGTAATATATAATCCCTATTTGTCATACATTTATATATGTGGTTTGTCATTAGTGAATTATCCATCAAATAGCAGTTTGCTCTTCACTTGGCTCTTTGATATGACAACTCTCAGTTGTCTCTTTGATTTGGTAGTAATTAATATATATTGGTATGCATATAACATGATTAGCCTAAATAAACAAATGGCAGTAGAGTCATGATTTGAGGCAAATTTGTGGGTTTAATATATTTGCATATTAAATATATGTTTAAGGATAAATATTGATATATATTGGTTTTAATTGTAGGCACCACCAGATGAAGGAAGCGGTCATCAATCTTCAGCGGGGAACACAAAACAATATTCATCCTCTAGTCATGATGTGAATGATCATTCTTGTTCATGATGTTGCAATATTGATATTATATTGAGGAACGTGTACTTTTGGGTTTTGTAGTTGATTTCTAATGACTTATAAATGTGACATGTGACTTGATGTTGAATGATAAGTCTTTTATGTAGTTGGATGATATTATTGGAAAAGATTAGTCTTTTATTATGTTGAATTATGCATGTTAAGTTTTTTATGTAGTTGGATGATTATTGGAAAAGATTAGTCTTTTATATGTTGAATGATGAAGTACATGGTATATTTATATTTGTAGTGTGATACTGATCATGAATGTACAGGTATAGAAAATAAATATAATATTATTTAATTGTTATAAAACATGTAGTTAAAAAAATGCTAGTGGCGGTCATAAATTTGTCACAAATTTTTCATTTGTAATTCTCGGCGGTTTAGTCAACCGCAGCTAAAAATTGAAAAAGGATTTTGCTAATTTGTGGCGGTTTTGTGACTGTCACAAATATGATATGTAAACGCCACTATGTGTGATTTGCGGCGGTTTAAAACTGCCGCTAAATAAGTGACACTAAAATATTATTTGCTAACAAATATTATTTAGCGGCACAATTTCCAGCGGTTTCGAAAAACCGCCGTTAAATGTATCGCGACACACTAATAGAAGGCGGTAGGCAAACTGCCGCGAAACACCATGGTAGCGGTTTAACACCGCCACTAAACGCAAAAAAAAACCGCCGGGAAATTACATATTTTTGGTAGTGCGAAGAATATTTTGGGATTGTATAGAGTGGATCAATTAGAACTCCCATCCTTTAGGACTTTGATAGTATATTTTTTGAACTGTACTTGTCTCCACAATGAGTTCAAATTCTTAAGTACTCTTATATTTTAGGGTCATGCCTATTTTTGTTGATTGGGCCATATTGACAAATAAATCAAGTGGATCATTTCTTTACTCTCTTAGTTTCATCCATTTTGACATCAAACGGTTGGGTTGTAACTTGTATATATTTTGAAATTTTGGAATGACTATTATACAATATACAACCTAGTATTCAGTAATCCAAATAGCCCAAGCTCTAAATCACTTTCATAAAATTTCTACTTTATCCTTTGAAATTTTTAATTTTCAAGCATAATGTCTAATTAAGGGAAATTTATCAAATTTATTCTTTAATCAAATCTGTGTCCTACAAATCCAAATCACAGAATGGGTGGATATAACATGTCTTTTGGAGATAATGGCATGCATTTAATCTTCTTTGGACAAAAGCAAAAAATGTATACATCGGTTTCTTGATCCGTGTCCCACGCACTCAACCCCAAGTTGACATTTGTTTCCGAATCGAAAATGATACCATGACCAATATTGTCTACAAAAATATCGGACAAATATGTGAAACCCAAATTAATCAAGATTAAATCAAATTAAAAACAGAGGTTGACCAAAATCTCTCTGGACGTATATGTTTGTATCTGCACGGCTAATTTCTCCTATTATACCAACAAAAAAATTATTGCAATTCTGCAAATTAATGATGAGTGTCTCAAAGCCTCTTACTCTTACAGCTTTGCTGTTCCTCATTTTTGTTCCTTTAAATTAAGCTATTGTATTGGAAACAGTAGCAACAAAATAATTGATTGTCCAGAAATCGAAAAACAAGCACTTGTAAGCTTCAAACAATCTTTGAAAGATCCCTCAAATCTGTTGTCTTCTTGGGATAATGGTGAAGTTAATTGTTGCAAGTGGAAAGGTGTGTTTTCAACAACTTAACTGGCCATGTTAATCAACTCCATCTTCAGAGTCAAAACAGGTTTCAAGGTTTACGTGGCAAAATAAATCTTTCCTTACTCAATCTGAAGCATCTGAAATATCTCGACCTGAGCCAAAATCGATTCGATGAAACAATGATCCCTTCCTTCATTGGATCACTCACAAGCCTCGAGTATTTGAATTTATCTTATGCTGGATTTTATGGGATAATTCCCCATAACATTGGAAATCTTTCAAATTTACACACTTTAGTGTTGCAAGACAATTCTGAAAGCCTGGAAGTCGATAGCCTGGAATGGTTGTCACGCCTTTCTAAATTGGAGCATCTCAACATGAATTATGTGAACCTCAGCAAAGTAGCCAATTGGGAACATGTGATCAATAAACTCCCTTCTTTGGTAGAGCTGTAAGCATAAAAATTTCAAACATAATGAAAACATAAATTTAATACCGGATCTTGAACTTCATGATTTTCACAATTAATTCGTAATTAGGGTACTAACCTTGAGCAGCCATGTCTTTCTTTGTTGAAGATGGAAGAAATCACTTTCTCTCTCTTGGCCTTCGTTAATCCTACGTAACGTAATTTCTTTAGTGATAGATTTTTCAATTGCGAGTGGGTTCTATTATAGGCAGAGAGAGGACCGGTTTCTTGAGCGAGCTTATCTCACAAGAATCGCTTCGGGCAAACGCTTCTCAAACACGTTCTATCAACGTGTGTAGAGGTGGAACAGAAACCACCTCTTAACTGTCCAATTTAAAACTTATCTGACTTATTTATTTAAACCATTAATTAAATATTTAAAACTCATTATTTAAATAATTAAATCCTTAATTATTTGTACGTGGGCCACATAATAATTTTACATTCTCCCACTTGGCCCATGTGACAAATAAATCTTCATGGTTTAAATATTAAGACGTAATGCGCATAACATAAGGATAAGTCTTACATTCATCGGCCGATCATAATGTTATAATAAGTATATTCTAATATGGGTCATAGCGGTTCTAAGTCATTAGCCCGACATAGTTCCTTCCATGTACCACAATATTAGTTTTCTACTTAAAATAACCCATAATTAAAATATCAATAATGGTCCACATTAGTGTCTAAGTCAGACAATATCCCGTTAAAGTAATGTCAACATTCATGTATACATCAATGACAAACAGATAACAATTAATTTAAACAATACATAAGAGAGCTCAAAGTGTCAAATACTTAAAGCATATAATTCTTAAATTACATTCGTAATGCCCATCCCTTCGACATGCCGAATAAATATCTTTGGAGGCAATCCTTTAGTCAACGGATCCGCAATCATGACATCGGTCGATATGCTCAATTGACACTTTTTGTTTCTCGAACTTCTTCTTTAACTAACGGCAAGGTACTTTAGTTCCATATGTTTAGCACCTGAATACTTGTCGCTTTTTAGAGAAGAAGATGGCACAAGGAATTATCACAAGAAATTTTCAAATGCTTGGCAATACTTCGACTATTCCAAGTCCTCGAAATAAAGTTCCAGCCAATTTCCTTGAATTGTGGCCTCAAAGCATGCCACGAATTCACTTCCATAGTGGATGCAAAGAATGACGCATCGCTTCGACTTTTCCAAGATATTGCTCCCCCAAATTAATAGGAACAAATAACCAAATGTGGATTTTCTAGTATCAACACATCCGCATAATCAATCAGTATAACCAATCACCTCCAGATGATTAGACCTTCGATAAGTAAGCATATGGTCTTTTGTTCCTTGCAAGTACCTCAAGACTTTCTTCGCAGCTTTCCAGTGATCCATTCCTGGATTACTCTGATATCGGCCAAGCATTCCAACAAAGAAAACCGATGTCCGCCTCGCATAAGTCTCGTGCATACATCAAGCTCCCAACAATTGATGCATAAGGAATATCATTCATTTGTTTGCGTTCCAATTCATTCTTTGGACATTGCATAAGACTGAACTTATCTCCCTTCTGAATTGGAACGACACTTGATGAGCATTTTTCCATTCTAAATCTCTCTAGAACTTTATTAATATATGCTTTCTGAGACAACCCTAACAATCCTTGTGATCTATCCCGAAATATTTCTATTCCGATCACATAAGTTGCCTCTCCCATATCCTTCATTTCAAAGTTCTTAGAGAGAAATTTCTTGGTTTCATACAATGAACCAAGATCATTATTCGCAAGCAAGATATCATCAACATACGTAATCAAAAAGATAAACTTGCTCCCACTGACTTTCAGATATATACACCGATCAACAGTGTTTTCCTTAAATCTAAAAGACGTGATGGTATCATTGAACTTAAGATACAATTGACGGGAAGCTTGTTTAAGTCCGTATATTGATTTCTTAAGTTTACACACCATATGTTTTTTCCCTTCTATAGAAAAACCTTTAGGTTGATCCATATAAACATCTTCTTCCAAATTTCCATTCAGAAAGGCAGTTTTCACATCTATTTGGTGTAACTCTAAGTCATAATGAGCCACCAAAGCCATAATAATTCTAAACGAATCTTTCTTAGAGACTGGTGAAAATGTTTCCTTATAGTCAATACCATTTTTCTGAGTAAAACCTTTGGCAACAAGTCTTGCCTTGTATCGTTCGATATTGCCATTTGAGTCGCGCTTGGTCTTAAAGACCCATTTACACCCGACTCTTTTACAACCTTCAGGCAATTCAACAAGGTCCCAGACTTCATTATGTTCCATAGATTTCAGCTCATCTTTCATGGCATCAAACCATTTATTAGAATTAACACTTTCAATGGCATGTGAAAATAAAACTGGTCATCATCAATTCCTAAGTCAAATTCTGACTCTTGTAAATAAACCACATAATCATCAGAGATAGCATATCGTCTTTGTCTATCAGACCTTCTTAATGTTATCTGTTGTGGTTCATTTACTATTGTAGGTTCATCAATGTTATCTTCATTGTGGGTGACTTGATCATTAATTTGTTGTTCTTATCCAACATTAGCCTGTTCAATAATTGGGGAAACAACAACTTTAGAAGAAATTATAGGCAAAGGAATTTGCACTCTAACTTCTTGAATGTCCACTTTTCGTGGTTCTTGACTCCCACTAATTTCACCATTCTCAATGAACCTAGCATTTCCAGTTTCAACAATTCTTGTACTATGGTTAGGACAATAAAACTTATACCCTTTGGACTTTTCAGGATAACCAATGAAGTAACCACTGATTGTCCTATAATCCAATTTCTTTTCTTGTGGATTATACGCTCTTATTTCTCGGACAACCCCAAACATGCGGTGCCTCAAACTAGGTTTCCTACCACCAAAGCTCGAAAGGAGTTTTAGGAACTGACTTACTAGGAACCCTGTTTAACAAATACATGGCAGTTTTAAGTGCATGCATCCACAATGATGTGGGTAATGAAGAATTACTTAACATACTCCTAACCATGTCCAATAGAGTACGATTACGCCTTTCTGCTACACCATTTTGTTGTGGTGTACCTGGCATAGTGTATTGAGCACATATGCCACGTTTTTCAAGGAATTTGGCAAATGGGCCTGGCATTGCCCGATTCATTATATTTTCCATAATATTCACCACCTCTATCGATCCGATAATTTTCACTTTTCTATCTAGTTGTCTTTCAACCTCATTAACAAATACCTCAAGGGCATTTACTGAATGAGATTTTTCTTGTAATAGATAGACATATCCATAACGTGAAAAGTCATCGATAAAAGTGATAAAATATCTTTCTTTTCCAAAAGAGGAAACATCAAAAGGCCCACAAATATCGGTGTGTATTATTTCAAGAAGTTGTGTACTTTGAGTGGCTCCTTTCTTTGTGTGTTTTGTTTGTTTTCCTTTAATACAATCCACACAAATACCAAGATCAGTAAAATCCAAATACGGGGGGATTTCATTCTTTACCAATCTTTCTAATCTTTCTTTGGAAACATGCCCCAAACGTTTATGCCACAAGTAAGCGGAATTTTCATTCACTAAACCACGTTTAGTTCCAACATTATGATGCAGGGTTAAAAGAGTCTCAGCAAAAAGATTATCAAGCCTAAATTTATATAGGCCATCATTAAGAACACCAGAACCAATAATAAGGCTTTGTTTGAACAAACTGAAACATCCATTACTGAAGTTAAAAGAGTATCCAACAGAATCAAGTCTGGAAAGAGAAACTAAATTGCGAGAAACGGAAGGTACATAAAAAGTTTGAAACAAATCTAAATGGTGTCCAGTATCTAAAATTAGGTGATAAGTTCCAATGGCTTCAACTGGAGCTTTAACTCGATTTCCCATGAAGACGTATTTTTCATTTGGATTTATGGTTTGGGTCGTAAGGAATCCCCGCATCGTATTTGAAACGCGAGAGCAAATGCGGCCGGATCAAACCACCAAGTGTTATGAGGAACTTCAACTAAATTTGATTCAAACATACGAAAGCGTTAATCATACCTTTCTTTTCGAACCATGCCTTACGTTTCAGGCAATATTTCTGGAAGTGTCCTGGCTTTCCAGCGAAACGGCACTTAAGGTTGTTGTGTTCCTTTTTTCGACTTGGGCATTTGACTCATTCACTTTAAATGGTCCTTTCTTGCCCTTTCCTTTCTTTTTCCGACTTTCTTACCACTCTCTTGATTGATTACGAGATGAACAGAATGAGTCCCCCGATTCTTAATCCATGTTTCCTCCTGAACTAGCATACCATGAAGTTCATTCACATTCCACTTGTCCTTCATGGTGTTATAGTTCATTTGGAACGGACCATACTCAGAGGGCAGTGAATTTAAGATAAATTGCACGAGAAAGTTATCATCCACGTTCATCCCTAAGGACTTTAGTCTTGCTGCAATGTTTGTCATTTCAATGACGTGCTCATGCATGCTACGAGAACCATCAAACTTCATGGTGGTCAAAGTAGCCATTAATGTCCCAGCAAGAGACTTATCAGCAGTTTGGGAACGCTCTCCTACTAATTTCATGAATTCCTTAGCATTTTCAGTGTGAGGAAGGGTAGACTTGATGTTGTTTGCTATACTCATCCTCATAAACATCAAGCTTAGTCTTTTGATCTTTCCCGGTGCAAGATGTATGGCAGATCTCTCAACATCACCGCTAGTGTCGCACAATAGCAATGGTTTCTCAACTTGAAGTGCTAAGTCAAGATCCAAGACACCTAGGTGAAATTGGATTTGCTCGCACCATTAAGAGGTTAAGCCCATTATACACTCGGAAATGCAGGCGAAGCATGCGAATGAAGAGAAACGGAATAGGTACTTCAATTAAAAGAGTTGATTGATCATTAATGCTTTGAGATTACATACTATAGATTCGATGAAACAATAAATGTACATTGAAGTTCTCCTTTGGGTGATCCAACAATGTACTACATTAAACGTAATTGATGCTAAAAGTTGAGTTTACATTATTGGTAATTAAATATACTCTAACTAGACATGCATGCTATCTTTGGATATACTAAACACCTATAATCAAGTATATTAATTATCCACGGTTATGTTCTTGATTATAAGAATAATTGATCAACCTTTGGGCGACCCGTAATATTCTATAATCAATGAACTTCAATATACCCACTACAAAATATCATCATGTCATTTCGATTAATAGCATCACATTATCATGGGTAATTGAAAGTTTATTTAATTTAACATCTATAAGTACTTTCTAATTTGGCCACTTTGGTGACTAACAAATTATTCATTATATAGACGTCAAATTAAATAATAAAACTATGCAATTAGATAGACTTTACAATTAGGCCACTTTGATGATTATCTAACCATACATCACATAAATTCTGAAATTAGCATACAGTAGCTTTAGCCTTTCATTCGTGATTTGAAAAGCAAAGTCATCCTTGAGCAGACATTAAGAGGAGGAACATGATCTAACATAATGTAATATACATACACTTGAATATAAACATAACAAATGGGTAGCTTTCAATTATGATATAAAATTAGTGCATTACGTAAAAGTCAACCACTGCAAGTATCATTATTTTATTCATGCTAATTAAATAGACATGGCTTTAAGCATCACTACATCATGATTATCAAGTAATCAACATACTACAGAATATGCATCTTTTAAGTGGAAGATTATCACATATTTGAATCGTAATCAATAAAATAATACTGAAACAGGTTGCCGCATATACTACGCATTCATACGGAAATTATCATACAGTAAAACAAAAAAACCAGATTCCTTGATGCCCAAATCAAACCACACATTGATTAACAAATAATATCCCAAATTGCGATTAACAGATGCGGAAAAAACATGATTCGCAATTTGTAAATAAAATTTTTAATCGGAAAATCATGAGTTCTTAATCCGAGTGCTCTGATACCACATGTAAGCATAAAAATTTCAAACATAATGAAAACATAAATTTAATACCGGATCTTGAACTTCATGATTTTCACAATTAATTCGTAATTAGGGTACTAACCTTGAGCAGCCATGTCTTTCTTTGTTGAAGATGGAAGAAACCACTTTCTCTCTCTTGGCCTTCGTTAATCCCACAGACGTAATTTCTTTAGTGATAGATTTTTCAATTCTGAGTGAGTTCTATTATAGCGAGAGAGGACGGTTTCTTGGCGCTTATCTCACAATAATCGCTTAAGAACGTTCTCAAACACGTTCTATCAACGTGTGTAGAGGTGGAACAGAAACCACCTCTTAACTGTCCAATTTAAAACTTATCTGACTTATTTATTTAAACCATTAATTAAATATTTAAAACTTATTATTTAAATAATTAAATCCTTAATTATTTGTACGTGGGCCACATAATAATTTTACAAGAGCTACATTTCAGGTCTTGTAGTCTTAATAATTTCAGGGCACCCCAAAATGATGTCCAGGGCCGGACCTGTGCTTCACAGGGCCCTAGGCGCGATTCTGAAAATGGGCCCCTTGACCACCTCCGTCGCCTTTGACCGCTAGCTAGCTACCGGCGAGGAGTGACCAAGTGAGGAAGATGAAAGTGACGACTCACAATGGAGAAGAGAAGAGAGTTTCGTTCTTAAAAGTTGTAATTAAATTTAAGTCCCTCGTTTCATCTTGAGAATTGTGCATTTGAATAGTCGTGAACCACTTACTTTATAAAAAGTATGTACATATTTTATGTTAAAATTAATCTTTATTCTATATACAATTGAAAAGAACTTCAAAAATAAAATTTGATACATATCCGGCATTATATTTTTCGGAAAAAACTTATAGTGCTAAAAAGGATTTTAACTCATTTGCTATCCTCAAATGGATTTTTCAGTTCACCAACCTTGTTTTTCTTGATCTAAGTGACAACTCTTTTGAAGGTCTAATTCCATCTATTACCAACACTAGTTGTAAACTCCAACACATTGATCTTTCCTTTAATTATTTCAATTCCACCATTCCAGATTGGCTCCACACCTGCAAAGACCTTGAGTTTGTCAATTTTTCTTCCAATGAACTTTCTGGAAAAATACCAAGAGAAATTACCAACTTGTGCAAACTGCGAAGTTTGCACCTACCTTATAATGATTTGGTGGGAGATATATTCGATTCGTTTGGAAATATGTCTAATTGTTTTTTGGTAGCTTTGGAATTCTTAAATCTCTGGGTTAATCAACTTTCTGGTCATCTAACTCATCAATTTGGAGAATTTAAGAGTCTTCGAATTCTTGACCTTCGCAGAAACTCATTATCTGGTGTAATTCCAGACAATCTAGGAAATTTATCTTCCCTTGAATATTTAAATTTGGGTAGTAACAAATTGATAGGTAACCTCCCAGAGAGTATGGGGCAACTTTTTAACTTGAAACAACTTTATGTTTATGATAACATGTTGGAAGGAGTTGTGACTGAAACTCATTTTGCTCATCTCTCAAACTTGACGGAATTATACCCTCAGGAAACCAGTTGACTTTGAAAGTGAGCCCAAATTGGGTTCCACCTTTCAAACTATGGAGACTTCAGCTGAGGTCATGGAACTTGGGCTCAGGCTCTCAGATTCTCTCATGGATTGAAACACAGAAGAATAACATGAAAGACCTTGATTTATCTAGTATTGGAATATCTGGTAATATTCCCAGTTGGTTTTGGAATATCCGTTTTCTTAATATCTCGCATAACCAACTTCATGGCAAGATTCCAATTATAAGTGACATTGAAGATGGTTTTTCTGGTTGGGAACGGTTAGTTTATTTGAGTTCCAACAAGTTTAGTGGTTCACTGCCTATAATAGGAAACACAGTGACAGAGCTAGATCTCTCTAATAACTTATTTTCGGGAGATATGTCACACTTTCTTTGTGGAACTACAAATGAAACTTATGGATTGATGATTCTTCATCTAGAGAGAAACCACTTGACTGGAGAATTACCAGATTGCTTGATGAGATGGCCGTCATTGACAATGTTGAATTTAGGAAATAACAACTTATCTGGAAGAATCCCAAATTCCATTGGATTTTTGGCAAATCTACGGTCTTTAAATCTATATGGCAACAAGTTTTCTGGGCATATACCTTTTTCACTGAAAAAATGCTCAGAAATATGAAGTTTGACCTTGCTAATAACATTCTTGGTGGAAACATACCAACATGTATGGGGACAAGTCTCTCAAATTTGAGGTTTCTCTTTATAGGCTCAAACAAGTTGAGTGGTGAAATTACTTCGAGCATTTGCCAACTAAGCTCTCTTCAAATCTTGGATATCTCAGACAACAAACTTTCTGGGATAATACCTTGGTGTGTCGATAATTTTACTGTAATGGCCACAAAAAGAAATTTGCCTCAATTTGTTCGGGAAGAACTGGAATACTCTTTTCTCATGAGAGCATTTCTAGAGAGCGTATCAGTCACCACCAAGGGAAATGAATTCCAATATGACACCATTCTTCCATTGGTCACCAATATTGACCTTTCAAAAAACAATTTGTCTGGAGATATCCCAGAAGAGATAACAAGTCTAATTGAATTAAGATCACTGAACCTATCACTAAATCATTTCACTGGATCGATCCCTGATAGCATTGGAAACATGAAGCAAATGGAATCTCTTGATTTCTCATTAAACTCACTATCCGGTGAAATTCCTAGTAGCTTCACATCTATGTCTTCTTTGAATTATCCGAATCTCTTACAATGACTTGACAGGCAGAATACCAGAAAGCACCCAACTTCTAGGCTTCAACGAATCAAGCTTTTTTGGGAACAAACTTTGTGGTCGTCCGCTGACAAGCCATCAGGGGCGGAGCTAGACCCGAAATATTGGGGGGCTGAAAATTTTTGGGGGGGCTAAATCAATAAAAAATAAATATTTAGTACTAAAAATTAATATTTAAAAATAAAATATACCTATAAAAAATTAAAATTTCAAAATTTTTGGGGGGGCTAAAACCCCCCCAATCACAAGGGAGGATACGCCCCTGCAAGCCATTGTCGTAAAGCCCCTGGACCAACACACACAGAGGATCATGATCAAGAAGTTGATAAGTCAAAGATAGAATGGTTTTATGTATTTTTGTCTTTAGGATATGCCGTGGGACTTTCAGCTTTCTTCACTATATGGTTCTTGAAGAAGTCATGGAGGGAATAGATAACATGTGGGACAATGTTTATGTGTATTTCTATGTTAAATGGACAAGGCTCACAAGAGCATTAGGCCGAAATTGATTTGTGAGGGCGTTAGGTTTGTCTGTGGGAAAGTTTGCATATACCTCTTCCCAGGATTTATTTATACTTTCTTTGGTTTTATTTTGATTTTAGTATAGGTGTTTTTAAGAGTATACATATTTTTTGAATATATTAGCATATTCCTTTCAAAAAAAGAAATATATTAGTATTTTTTTGTCTTATTTATGAGATGTGTTGTAAGATTTTATATGATAGTTAGTGTCATTATCATTTTCTATTATTATACATTGATTTTAGGGTAAACTTTATTTACGCTCCTATACTCTCATTGAATCTTATTTTACCCCCTTGTACTTTTGATACTATATCATTTTACCTCTATGTACTCTCAATTTGTATCAATTTACCCCTTATACTATTAGAACATTATTTTATACCCATATTCCTTTATTAAATGACCACCTCATCTATTAGTTTTAGTAAAATAACAAATTATTTTAAAATATTTAATATTAATAAACTTGTACTTATTTTTTAAATTAACTTTCACAACTTAATTAAGCAATGCTTAATTAATATTAAATTTATTTAAAATTACTATATTTTATATTTAGTTGCTAATTTATTTAACCTTAATATAGTCCCTATAAAATTATTATATAATATGATATTTTCTGTTAGCTAATACATTTATACTTTAAATTTATTATTCATCACAAACTTGTATAATATATATTAAATGCATTTTTATTACAGATGTGAAATATTATTAGTAATTTTTTAATTATTTTGAAATGAGAACTATGTTAAATATAAAAAATAGTCATTTTAGTAGTTAATTTTTTAATACTAAAATGAATATTCTTAAATTTAACATAATTCTTAAATATGTCATTAATAATTCATTAATAAGAAGAAACTTAAGACAGAACAATTTATTTACATCACAAAATATTATTTAAAATATAATACACAATTTTTAGATTTACGATGGAAACAAAAATGAATGTGTATGAATAAGTTAGTTAACATAAAATAACCTAGAATACGGTTATTTAATATGAACTATATTGAATTTATATATAGCAAATAAACTTTCCAAAAATCTAACCACATGAATTGAATGCCATTAAAATTATTTTAAAAATAATAGTAGGTAAAATCAAGTCATTTAATAAAGGAATATGAGGATAAAATGATATTATAATAATATAACGGGGTAAAGTGATACAAATTGAGAGTACAAGAAAGTAAAGTGGTGCAATATATTACAAAAGAGTAAAGTAAGATTCAACGAGTATAGGGTTTAAAGTGAGATTTACCCTTGATTTGGAGATCATGTTTATATTACTCCAAAATTTGGAGATCATATATATTACTCCATGCATTCGGGAGCGGAGTTAAACCTTTAGTATTTGTTTAAATTAATAAAAAATAAATATTTTAAAACCAAAAATTAGTATTTAAAGATAATATATATATATATATATATATATAGAATAATAGAGTTTTTGAAGTTAAAAAGAGAAAAAGAAAGATTCGGATTATAAGAGGAAGCAAGCAGACTGTCTAGAAGTATTCATGGTGGTTGACCGAACCAAACCGAACCGTACCACACCGAAACCGAAAATTAGGTGTGTACTTTAGTCTAAGACGGAACTAAACTTTTCTCGATTTGTATTTGGTTTGTATTCTTACAAAAATTCAGTTGTTTTATTTCAGTTTAATATCAAAAAATGTTACTGAATAACAATTTTTTTATATGTACATATTATTAATTTTAATATTATTATGTATTATTTACCTATTCAAATTTAAAAAATAAATAATAACTAATATGATTATGATTGTTATATTTATTTTTTTATTATTTGATTATTTTAAAAAAAAATCACGTTACCAAATTTCCGAATTGGACTACCAAAAATATTTGGTAAAAACGGAATCAAAGCAGATTGTTCGTTCGATTATTTGATATGCTATTTCG
This sequence comes from Rehmannia glutinosa, assembly GCA_016081115.2. NCBI lineage: Eukaryota > Viridiplantae > Streptophyta > Magnoliopsida > Lamiales > Orobanchaceae > Rehmannia > Rehmannia glutinosa. Next base: position 2,431,670 of record CM071936.1, read on the forward strand.
GCATATCTTTGAAATTTTGTTCAGACCGATTCGATTTTACCGAATGAACACCACTAGACTCATCAACATAAATTAAATTTTACATGTAATTAATGGAAGAAATAATATTTCCCCCAATGAATTTCGCTTTCTTCCACACCATTATTTATGGCATACTTTGGATCGATAATAGGGGCCAAAGGGGAAGCCATATAAAACATATATAATGCAACTAACCATGTCTTCAACAAAGAATCCTTTAGTCCATTTAATCAGACGTCCTTTGGTCCATTTAAGGAGTGTTCGCAAACTATTAAAAAAAATCTAGATGGAAAATTTTCTCTTTTTACAAGTACAGAAAAGGCAATGAAATCACCAAATACGTATCGGTTTTATATGAAACCTGATGCCTAAATAGGGCCGGCGGCAATTTAGAAAATAAACTAAGTTTTAGACATCGGTTTTCGATTAAAAATTGATGTCTATAAGCTTTTTAATTTTTTTAAATTAAATTAAAAAATTTAGGTTGGTTTTTCGTCAACAACTGAAGCTTATAATTCAACTTTAGGCTTTAATTTCTTAGCAATAATTAACCCTTCAACCCTCATTCTCCCACTTTTCACTTCACGTATTAACCCAGCCGCATTGTCATCGTCGTCTAGCCTTCGCAAGCAGCCGCACCCGCACCAGCCGTCGTTGTTCATCAACAGAGTATTTTGTCAGCCAGTAATGAGAAATGATTGACATTTGCACTAAAAAAAAAAGATGTTAGACATTTCATGGTATTAACATTTTATTCGCACTGGACTTTTGTCAATAAGTTGTACTTCAGTATCATTTCCTAGAAGTTTATTAATTTTCTGATTTGAACTTTGAATTTCAGGTGGGACCTTTTTTGTTATTGGAGACTCAATTATGTAGCTTCCCAGCCTCTTAAGACCATTAGTTTACTATTGCATTGTTATATAAAATAGGAATAATTAACTAGACACATCCTTAGTTGTGATAATTAATAAATAACAATAGGCATCGGTATTTATCAAGAACGGATGCCTAAACTACCTTTATGCATCGGTTGTTTGCGGAAACCGATTTGGTAAACATTATGCATCAGTTGTTGCTTAGAAACCGATGCCTATACTTTATGTGTCGATTGAAATTGGTATCAATAAGTTTGATTTTTTGCATCTCATTCATAAGCATCGCCATTGGAACCGATGCTTAATGTCGTTTACAACCGATGCATATACTTAATTATGTACTATTGTTTTACATTAGAAATTGAGGATTTTTTTTTATTGTGTACGAACACTCTATTAGTAAGATAACCAGACCAAATAGAAGTATGTTAGGGTTGTGTTTGATTTTGTTAATTGAGATATATATATGTGTGTGTGTGTGTGTGTGTGTGTGTGTGTGAGAAAATATTTTACATGGGTTATACCGAACTTGATTATATAATTAACGGGTTTAGGTAATTGATATCCTAAGAGGTGAATCGAACCTTACTTATATCCTAATGGTATTAATGTTTCATTACACACATGTCCCAAACCCGAAAAAAATACTCATATATCCATCAAATGACCGAGGCAAAGGGAGTTATATTGCACTTGACCCAGCCCTATCTTTGGCTAGACAGTAATAAGAAATAATAGTAAAAATATAATTGTATCTTATTCGATTATTCTTTTATTTTCTGTCTGATCACCCTACTTCCGTATACTGACTCCGTCATTATACCTGTGCCATTAGAATCTAGGTAGGCGGATAGCAGCCTCTATGTGTCCCACTACCATGTCAAAAATCAATATGACTTGTGGAAAATGACGATAGAATAGCTGGACAACATTTTGTAATTTGGAGATAATGACATTTTATTACATTTTCTTCGTCAACTCTAAGTCTTTGGTCAAAAGCCAAAAATTCATGCATCAATTTACGATCATTAGTCCTCTCATCTTCTTCTTTCTCTTAATTCCCTCCATCAAAGAAGTATATGTTGGAATATGACTATATTGGACTGAAGAAATATATATATATATATATATATATATATGTTTTGAGTCAAATTAACAATTTTTAATCTTTATATCATACCTAACTCCCTTTATATTTAAAGTTCAATTAAATTATCATAAAAAAAAAGTTCAATTAAATTATATGGTCTAAGATTCTAGAAGTCGTACTAGTCTTTGTTTCACTTTATGTTTTTTTTAGGAACACTTTATGTTTTTTACATCAATGTAATTGTTTATTTCTAAAGTAATTGCACTTTATACTTTATAGATATATGTCAAATATATATAATTCAAATTAAATATGTGCTAAAAATAAGAAAGAAATGTAAGGTGAAATATAAAATAAAACATAGAATTTGAGCCGCTAATGTTTGATGATTCCTCAAAATTATCTAAATCAAGAAAAGATTAACGAAATCTTTTTTTCATTTCAAATTAAGCTATTGGATTGGAAACAATTAATGTGAATGTGTCAAGTTGCAGAAAAATCGAATTTTTTTTTTTTTTTTGGAAGGACAGAAAAAAGTTTTTCTGTCCCTAAGGACCCTAACACTTGAAAGTTGCAATAAGGGCAGTAATGTCATTCAGTGTCCACTATATCAGATTTTAATTCTCAGCAATCTCAGGTACTGGAGTTAATGCCTATATAGCAATCTCGATACCGAGTTATGTGTTTCAGTACCGAGATAAATAACTCAACACTTGTGTATTTCGATGCATCAAACACATAACACGATACCGAGTTATGTGTCAGTCTCCATAAATTAAAAAAGAAAAATTGAACTAAAAATGGCTAAAAAATATTTTTTCTATGAAAAGAAGCCAAAAATCGAACGAATTGTTAAGAATACATATTTAGTGTGATAAATAAGATAAAATACTAAATAAAAATTGTCAAACACATCTTTAAAATAATCGATTAGTAGTCAGTAAACACTAAACAGCTTGAAAGTTCACCAAATCCCTCTCTCTATAATCTATATATATCCCTACAGCTAATCCGTCCTATTACATCAACAATCAATTCATTTTAAATCCAACATATATTTTGCAAATTAACATGAGTGCAGTGTCAAAGCCTCCTCCTACTATTCTAGCTTTGTTTCTCCTCATTTTTTGTTCCTTCAAATTAACCTTTTGTATTGGAAACAGTAGTAGCAATATAATTGCTTGTCCAGAAGCTGAAAAACAAGCACTTTTAAGCTTCAAACAATCTTTGAAAGATCCATCAAATCTGTTGTCTTCTTGGAATAATAATGGTAAAGTTAATTGTTGCAAATGGAAAGGTGTGTTTTGCAACAATTTAACTGGCCATGTTATTGAACTCCATCTTCAAAATATAAGTGGTATTATAAATCCATCTTTGCTCAATCTGAATCATCTAAAATATCTTGACCTCAGCCAAAATCAATTCAATGAAACAATGATCCCTTCCTTCATTGGATCACTCACAAGCCTCGAGTATTTGAATTTATCTGACGCTGGATTTTATGGGAAAATTCCCCATAACATTGGAAATCTTTCGAATTTACACACTTTAGTGTTGGAAGACAATTCCGAAAGCCTGGAAGTCGATAGCCTCGAATGGTTGACAGGCCTTTCAAAATTGGAGCATCTCAACATGAATTATGTGAATCTAAGCAAAGCTGCCAACTGGGCACAGGTGATTAACAATCTCCCTTCTTTGATAGAGCTACATTTGAGTTCTTGCAATCTTAATGACAATAATGATGATATTGCCAATAATATTACAAATTCTCTAGCCATTCTTGATCTCTCTGGTAACAATTTCCAGTCTTTTGCCACCCCAAGATCGATTTTTCAACTCAGCAACCTTATTTTTCTTAATTTGAGGTTCAACTCTTTTCAAGGTCCAATTCCATCTATTACCAACACTACTTGTAAACTCCAATACATTGATCTCATAGGAAATTTTTTCAATTCCACCATTCCAGAGTGGCTCTACACTTGTAAAAGCCTTGAGTATGTCTCCTTGGGATTGAATCATCTACAGGGAAAAATTTCCAATGCCATAGCAAATTTAACCTCTCTCCGCTCCCTGGATTTGTCTACGAATGAACTTTCTGGAAAAATACCAAGAGAAATTGGCAACTTGTGCAAAATGCAGAGTTTGGACTTAGGTTGGAATAAGTTGTCAGGAGAAATATCCGATTCGTTTGGAAATATGTCAGATTGCTTTTTAGGAGCTCTGGAGTACCTAGATCTGAGCGATAATCAACTCTCTGGTCATCTAACTCATCAGTTTGGAGAATTTGAGAATCTTAAAGCCACTGACCTTAGCTCAAACTCATTATCCGGTATAATTCCAAACAATATAGGGAACTTATCTTCCCTTGAAGCTTTATACCTGGATAGTAATAAACTGACAGGAAATCTCCCAGAGAGTATGGGTCAACTTTCAAACTTGAAACGATTTTTTATTTCTGATAACATGTTGGAAGGCGTTGTGACTGAAACCCACTTTGCCCGTCTCTCAAACCTAACGACTTTATCTGCCTCTCGAAATAACTTGACTTTGAAACTCATAAATCCTAACTGGATTCCATCCTTCAAACTAACTAGTCTTCAACTGAGGTCATGGAACTTGGGCTCAGGCTCTCAGATTCTCTCGTGGATTGAAACACAGAAGAATAATATGAACGACCTTGATTTATCTAACACCGGAATATCCAGTAATGTTCCCAGTTGGTTTTGGAATATCCTTGTTCTTAACATCTCGCATAACCAACTCCATGGCAAGATTCCGTCTATTATAAATGGCCCTGAAGATCAGCATGTATACTTGAGTTCCAACAAGTTCAGTGGTCCATTGCCTCGAGTAGGAAATAATGTGACAGAGCTAGATCTCTCCAATAACTCATTTTCGGGAGATATATCTCACTTTCTCTGTGACACAACATATGAAACTTACCAATTGGAGATTCTTCGTCTTGGGGGGAACCACTTGACTGGAGAATTATCAGATTGTTGGATGAAATGGCCATCACTGGAAGTGTTGAATTTAGGCAACAACAACTTTTCTGGAACAATCCCAAAATATTCCATTGGATTTCTTACAAATCTACGGTCATTCAATCTGTCAGGAAATCATTTAACAGGATTGATCCCAGATAGCATTGGAAACATGAAGCAATTGGAATCTCTTGATATCTCATTAAACTCACTATCCGGTGAAATTCCTAGTAGCTTCACATCTATGTCTTCTTTGAATTATTTGAATTTGTCTTACAATGACTTGATAGGGAAAATACCAGAAAGCACCCAACTCTTGGGCTTCAATGAGTCGAGCTTTATTGGGAACAATCTTTGTGGCCGTCCACTAACAATTAATTGCAAGAATGATGGTAAATCCTCTGGACCAACACACAAATTAGAGGATCAAGATGAAGAAGATGAGAAGCCTGAGATAGAATGGTTTTATGTCTTCTTGTCTTTAGGATATGCCGCGGGACTTTCAGCTTTCTTCACTACATGGATCTTGAAGAAGTCATGGAGGGAGGCCTATTATAAGTTATTAGATAACATGTGGAACAAGATTTATGTGTATTTCTATATTAGATGGACAAGGCTCACAAGAGCATTAGGCCGAAATTAAGTTGTGAGGACAAAGTTTGCATATACCCCTTCCCAGGATTCACTGTTTGTTTTGCAGGCGTTAAGGCGGAGCGAATATTGGAGATGTGATTTTCTCGGTGAGGTAAATTTCTCGCCCCAACTCCGTGCATTCCAATTTATTGAGGAATAAAGAATGACCTTTGAATATGTATTATTCGTCCAATTTCACCAGTGTAGTAAATCATTTAATAACTATTTTATGAACTAGTTGAATAATACTAAACAACACAACAAATTGTAAGGAGTTCGAAGTTTAGCAATTTTAAATGTATAAAAAAACTAACATTATGTTTTGAGAACAAAATAAAGAGTTATAGTGTCATACCAAATAGAAGAAGGCTTAGTTGTAAAATTGGTCGCGTACTAGCAATTTTAGTCCTATAAATATCTTAGTTAACAATTTAGACCGCATAATTTCTAATTTGTACAATTTTAGACGTACGGCAAGTTTAATTTTGTGCGATTTTGGTTCGAAATGGGCTTTTCAATATTTTGTTTGTTTACCACAATACCATTGTCTTTTAGCAAAATAGCCAAATTTTATACATATGACAGTTAAAAATTACAAGATTGGAATTCTTATTTTGATTTAAGATAAAATCGTCAAGGATTAATCAAACTACCACATGAAAAAGTTAAAGTACTGAGATTGACAAACCCTAAGAGTTACAAACTAAAATTGCAATTAAGCCAATGGAAGAATCATTAATTAGTATGCATGATCCTTAACTTGTAAGCTGATCTTGATATATGCATGATCATAATTTGAAATGTACTTAAACTTGAAATGTGTCACATTACCCCATTATTGGGTAGCTTCTTTAATTGTAAAAAATATAATGATATTATAAATACCACACTTGAATAACAACAAAATCTCAGTTTTGTTTCAAAATTATAAATAAATTCTTAACATATGTTTATTACAAATTGCATCCCAGGAGTAATTTATCAACTTAACAAATACAAACATATTTGTAAAGAATCCACTTGCAAATGATATATATCATCAACTACAAAAGAAACATCTCTTGATAATTGATCATTAGGGCTTCTCCAATCGGACGCCAATTGAAGCTCCAAGTGCTATTTTGGTGCAAATTGCACACTCCAACCAGGCGCTAAACTTCACGCCGAAATAGTGTCGTGAACAGTGCTACGCCAAAATTGGCGCAGCACTGTAGCTTGCGCTATTCTTTTTCTCCTTTTTTGTTTTTTTGTTTGTTTATGTTATATTTGAATATGTTATAATTATAATATAATTTATATTATAATAAATGCATAATTAATATCAATAAAGAAATTAAACTTAATAATTTATATATATGATTTTTTATTGAAATATTAATATTACTAAATTTTAATTTTAATCTTAAATTGGAAAAAAATTAAAGGACACTTAAGTGATTTTAGTATTTATGATTTTTAATGGATATTATTTAATATATATAGATTAGATATAATAATATATATTCTTTAATTTACTAAATATGAATTTATAATACTATGTTAAAATAATTTGTTTTAATTAGATAGCTTTTGTATTGAAATAATAAGGAATATTCCTTGGTTTAAGCTTGGTGTAAAATTGTACTATTTTAGTGCAAAAGTTGCACTAAAATAAAATTTTGGGTTGGAGATGGCTTTAGCAAAAAAGATTCAAAGTTCAGACTATTATTACAAACTACTGCTGTAAGTGTTACTTTTACCCCCTAGAGTCTAGCAAATTTATTTTCAGTACATCTAATATATATTTTTCATATATAATATATACTATAATATAATTTTTATGTATTAATATTATATCTAGTATTTATAAAATAATAATGATAACTTTTATAAAGAATATTTTATAAATAATTTTTTTTTCCTTTTTTCAATTTGTCTGAATTTAATTTTCCTTAATTTGGGTTAGGACCGCGGGTCAGGGTCTCCAAATACCCTTGCGCGAGTCGGTCCAACACGTTCTGGGGACAGGCATGTCTGGTTCTTCAGATACATGTGTTGCCTCATTGCCATTATTTAGAGCTTGCAAAAGTGGGTTGGGCCAACTCAAGCCAAAGCTCAAAATCGGGTCGGGCTGCTCCGAAAATCACTCCTGACAAAATTTTTTTGGCCCAACCCAACCCAAAAGGCATTTTTATGTATAAAATGTGTCGGGCCGGTTGGGCCGTTCAGGTTTCGAGTCGGGACGAAGTGGTCCCGACTCATATCGAGCTTGTAAAGACATAGCCCAGCCCAATTCTCGGGCTGGTCGGATCAGCCCACCGGGCTAAAAATTGCCAGCTCTACCATTAATACTTGAATTTCGATTTCTTTTTTTTTTTTTTTTTTTTGAGCATTACTTGAATTTCGATTTCACCAATGTAGAACGAAACAAATACGGCATCATGGTGAAATAGTTAATTAATAGTGGAGTTTGATTCAAGGCTGCAGCCAAAAAGCACATTTCAGCTTTGGGAAAATTCAAAACTAAACGGAAAAAACTGATATAATTTCCAATATTGCGAAGTTTTTTTACTTGTTTATGCACTTTGACTTTGTTTCTCTCGCTGTGAGAGTTTGATATTTGTACTCGACGTCCATTTTACATAAAGTAGCTCATCTCTGGGTTTTAGCAGAAGATTCGATACAGAAAATACACTCACTCTTGTGTGTTTCTGTGTGCATATTGTAAACGACTCCAAGGTAACTATCTATCTCTCTGTGTGTGAGATGAGATGGGATTTTTTTTATTTGATTATTTTTCCAATAAAATTTGGTTATTCGTGGATGTATTATGAGTAATGAATCCGTCTTTTTCCTTGTTTTGGGTCTCAAATTTTGCTGATGCGGCTGTATACTTAAACGCGCACAGGGATTTTTGGATCACAATTGAAGAATGATTTTGCTGTTTATGTAAACTAATGTTCAATTAATGGGTTTTCTTTGTGTTAGAATACTATGTATTGAAATGAAATGAGTATATATTTCTTGAATGGCTGCGTATTTTCCTTCTATTTTATTTTATCCTTTTGACAACCAGTAGTAGGAACTCCTGCTTTGAAATTTTTGAGGCTTCAAGTCTGAAAAGGGAATGAAAATAGGAAGGAAAATATATCATTGTCTAAAAGTAATTTCTAGCTGAAGTTTTAAAAATATCTCCACTTAAGGAAAATGAAGTGAAGAACCAATGTGAATCATGTGGAGGTGCCATTGTTTGGTTGTTTGTGTTGGGGTTGAAGACATACAAGAAATGAGTAACATATAGATAATCCGTCAACCATTTTTGTCAAAAATGGTGTACACTGTTTCCTCTTAAAGCATTTGCCCAACCAATCTGTTTGAAATCCACTCAAGGTATTATGTATTAGATGGAGTCCTTGTTGAATGCTAAGAATGATTTTAAAAACAGGACTTGCCCTCTTAACTCTGTTTTGTTGGTTCTTATTTTGTGGCTCCCAATTGTGGGAGTCTCAAGCTATTTTATGACGTTCCTGTTTTATGTTTATTGTTGAGTTGGACCTCAGATGTTTGCATATGTTGCAGTGATTCCTTAAATTGAACTGGTTTTAATGTTCTTCTTGCACTCTGTGTCCAACTTCTAACCTATTAACATTGTAATTTACTCCGACTATCTGCAGAAGATACCGTATCATTTTTCTTTGTGGTAGAGCATCATCAATAGGAGCTTCTCTATATTTTCTGGATCCTATTTTGAAAGCAATATAACCTTGATAATGGTATGGACTCCCCAAATGGAGAAAGAAGCCTCATAAATCATCAGTTTAATGGCTTGGTAGATCAGCTCTCAAGTCCAGTCAGAAGAGAAATAGCCAGCAGGTATGCTTTTTTGTTTCCTTCATTATAACGAGTGTTTTCATTTGAGACCTCACATTACATAGATACAAACTCATACACATATTATTCCTCTGCATTTTGCTACCACAAAGGAATACCGTCCTCCACTACTACCATAACGTACCAGCTTTGCCTTGTCCCATCTTGCCTTAGGAGTTAGGACCACATCTTAAAGATCCATTGTTGAAGTCATAGTGCAAACTTTGTGCATTGGACAAATGTAAATGAGTGCCTGCATACTACCACATACCCACGTAAGACCCGCCATCTTGAATCACTAAATCCTTTACAAAAATTATTTACCATGAAGATGTAGACAAGGAAATTAAAAAATGTCCGAATAGGTAATTTCTTTATAACCAAAGGCAAATGATGGAGACTTCTAGGTTAACTAGACAGCCCTATTTTGCTCTTTCGTTTCTTGCTAGTATCCGTCCGATAAAAAAACAAGGGGACCACTTACGTAATAAGCACGTTTACAAACTTGGAAGAGAAATGGAATTCCCAAGACTGCCATGTGGAAGAAATGATATCAACATTGAAACGATCTCTGTCTTGCTTCATAACTCTTGAACTTCACAGCATTAGTGTTTTGAAATGTTGATTTAATTCATCCTCTGACGACTGAACAGCTAATAATTGGGTCACTTACGTAATAAGCATTCTGTCATTCTTTCTGCTTCCAATTGCTTTAGTGAACATAAATTAGTTAGAATATCTTACGAAATGCCACCTATTGACATTAAAATCTTGGTTATGGAAAAATTCCCTTTTGGCAATTGAAGTGATTAACTGAATGCCGTAGTTGTTTTTGTGCTGCTTGTCTCCAGAACTTCTTTGGGGATGAAGACTCCAAGCAATAATGATGACACTGAATTAGAGAGTGGGAGGTTAGAAAAGGACAGAGAAAAGGCTGTGCGAAATAAAAAAGGACTTACTTTACACAATCAGGCTTTGTTATCCGGTCTCGCATATTGTTTTTCTTCCTGCGGCATGATACTGGTTAACAAATATGTCCTCTCCAGTTATGACTTTAATGCTGGAATATCTTTGATGCTGTACCAGGTAATGTTTCATATAAAAGTCTCATTTTATTCATTATAATAATTTCTCAGCTGCAATTTTCTTACACTGACTTTACTATGATTCAGTTGATTCAAATAATTTATATGTTTTATGGACTGACAAAATATTAGTTCATGTTTGCAGAATTTTGTAGCAGTAGTTGTAGTTTCTGTTTTGAGTGTTCTTGGCATAATTACAACGGAGCCACTCACATGGAGATTAATCAAGGTCTGGTTGCCTGTAAATGTTATATTTGTGGGCATGCTCGTCACAAGTATGTTTAGGTACTTGCTTTTCTTATCCTGTTATGTCAATTTTATGCAAGTTATATCATCTCAATATCAAAGGTAGTTATGGTTTCAGATATAGTGTTGTCACGTATTCTCGTATTGTTTTTGACTTTGAGACTTCCTACTTGTTAATATAACGAATGTGCTAAAGTTCTTGATAGTTCTGATTTTTCCTTATGGGAAATCTTATTTATTCTTCAATGCACCACACTTAAATGGCCACATTTAAATGTCATATTTAATGCTGTGCTGCTTTCGTTTGTGTCAAATATTTTTTTGTTTGCTTGTGTTTTCATTTTACTTTAGCCATCTATTTGCCTCATTTTTTACAAACCTAGCATCTGCTTGAGTGCTAAAAAGAAGAGTGTATGGACCATCCTTCATTACAAGTTTCCATAATTTTTTCCTCAAAAGTTGCCTGACATGTTATCCATGTTCCTTGCAGTTTGAAATACATAAACGTCGCCATGGTTACGGTTCTTAAGAATGTAACCAATGTGATAACTGCTGTTGGTGAAATGTATCTGTTCAGCAAGCACCATGATAATAGAGTTTGGGCAGCCCTTTTTTTAATGGTATGTCGTGGCAAAAATATTTAGTCAGAGTAAATATTTCCATCTATGACGTCTTAATAATTAAGAGTATTTCATTGAGTCTCTATAAATTACTCCCCTTTTCACGCGTACATCATTTCTGGTAGGTTGTACATCCATTTTGGGTAGTTCACTCTAGTTTTTATACTGCTTGTTATTACAGTCGAATTTATGAAAGCAATGTCCTTTCAGGTCATCATTTGCCGTATACTCTTGTCAATTGTCTATCTGAATAATGAAAATGTTTGTTTTCATTTATTAGCCCCAATTACTAAGATATTAGAGTTTTTTTTGTAGGAATTAATATATTAGAGTTGGTTGTTGATAATTTCACCAGAAATTAACAAGCACATACTATTTTAGATTTTGTTTTTGATCATTATGGAACTTCCCAGTGATAACCATATGAAACGGTCCCTCGATATTTGTTATCATTTACTAGTTCATAAGTTTGTATTCGATTGAATCACCTGTCAAGTTGTGCGTTCGTGTTATGCAGATCATTTCAGCAATATCAGGAGGATTTACAGATCTCTCATTTCATGCCATTGGTTACACATGGCAGTTTATCAATTGTTTTTTGACAGCATCATATTCTGTAAGTAATCATATTTTTTACGTCAGTTTCTGATAATACTCCTGAGCAACGTGGTCTTTTACTTGTTATAGCCTCATCACCTCTTTGTTTCTCCACCTTGAGGCTATCCATTACGGCCAGATATTTCATGGTAACCATTTTGTTAAATGTTATAATAGTAGAAGATCCATTTGGTTTCTGTTTTTTAAATTTTCTAAACGTGTCGCCATAAGAATTTTGTTTTCTGTTAAATCTGTGAGATTGATGTTGTTACTCTATGTAAGCCATGCTGTCCTAGTCTAAGCTAAAGAGTGCATAATTTTTGGTTGAAAAGCGATGCTTTGATTCATGAAATGAAAAATTAGCCTCTAGTTTTGTCGCTTACTTAGATGTCCATTTTTAGATACGTGCACATGTACATTTTAAAGCCTTGTAATTTTAAAACGATCAACACCATTAGACTCGTAGGTTCTATAAAGTTTTAGTCATTGCTTTTTACTTTATAACCTATGACAATTGACCTAGCAATCATCTTATTGTGCAGTTGACTTTACGTAGGCTCATGGATACTGCAAAGCAAGTCACGAAATCTGGAGACTTGAATGAGTTCTCAATGGTCATGCTAAACAATAGCCTCTCACTGCCTCTAGGAATTTTGCTTATTTTTGTGTTCAATGAGGTCGATTATCTTTCAGAAACGTAAGTAAAGAAGGTTCATTATTATACACCAAAGCTTCTCTTGTCTGGTAGATAATATTAGTTTAATTAGTTGAGCATAATCCTATCTCGTATTTTATTTTGAGATATAGGTACTGAAATAATAAGTGTTGAAAGTAAAGCATTTCATATCGAGTCTTGTTGAATCAGTTAAAGAAAGTGCTGCTGAATGATTTTGCTCTGACATAAATCGCTCTTTTCCAATAGGTCTTACTTCTACGACTATAAGGATAATTTTGAACTATAACTGAATTTTCTCTGGCATTTTTTTTTTTTTTGAGAAATTTAGAATTATGATATCCGTATTTGTTGCCTTCAGAGATAAGGTGAAAAAGTAAATAAATTGCCATGTGTTATACCAGAATCCATTTGCTTATTTGCCTTAAGTTGTTTTTATATTTGTTTAAAAATGAGAAGTGCCAAAATGATTGTGATCTTATATGCTTACCTTGTTTCATTTGGGTCCTTTTATTGTAAATTGCAGACCACTTTTGAGATTACCCACTTTCTGGCTGGTGATGACATTTAGTGGGTTCTTGGGTTTAGCAATTAGCTTCACTTCCATGTGGTTTCTCCATCAAACAGGAGCTACTACATACAGGTGAGACTTTTAGTAATTTCTGTTAATTTCACTGTTTTCTTATGTAGTTGAAGCAGCATTGTTTTTGGATATTTGATTTGCTATCAGAGTAATATAGAAACCTTTTTTGGAGCTAAGAGAGGTATTTAGGGAGTGTTCACCAAAACTTCTGAAGCGATTAATTGTAGTAGAAGTGAAAAATAGTTGAAAATAAAAACTTGATACTGCTTGCAAATAAAAACAGAAAAAAAAATGATAAAGTTAAAAAAGTGTTTGCTGATTAAGTTGTAAAAGTCAAACCAACATACCAAGAAAACCTAAAGGACCCTCCACTTGTTTTAGATTCTAAATAAATATGCAGAATTTGAAGAAGTTGGCATTTGAAAATACTAAAAACTTTTTTTTTCCCAACCAAAAGTTAACAATCACTTTTTTTAAGTGTTTGCTAACACTCCCTTATTACCTGAATCTTTTTGCTTAGACCGGTGAAATTCTTTGCGCGTTCTTTGATTAATTGATAATTTGTGTCACTCTTGATTATATTTAGGTTCTTGCTAATCATTTTTGCATCTTTCAGTCTTGTGGGATCATTAAACAAGATACCTCTTTCTGTTGCTGGCATCCTTCTTTTCAAAGTCCCAACAAGTTTGGAAAATTCAGCAAGTATATTCTTTGGTAAGTTTCTATTAACTGTGTCATATTTTAGAGCATGTAATCTAAGGAATCATTGCTAAACTGTGTTTTCTTTTCTAGGCTTGTTAGCAGGAGTGCTTTTTGCAAGAGCAAAAATGCGTTAAAGATCGCCAATTTTCTCTAGCCTTTTCCCCTCAAAAAAAAAAAAACATGTCAACTCTAGCCTTTTCTGTCTTCTTTGTATCCTGGAATGTCCCTTTCACCAGCAACAATTATGTAACATTTTTCCCCTTAAATTCTATCATTTGATGATCAAGTTATGTTGTTGGAAAATAATCCATAGACAGAACATACATAGCATGCAAGAAGTAAATCATAATGGAGTAAGTTTAACAATCAATTTCAATTTCTTCTTGTATGCAACAATGACAGTTAGCTAATAAAATACAAGGAAGAGACAGAAGGACCATAATTCCCAAAATTTGACATGCATTAATGAATGAAATTGAAAAAACACAAATTAAGAATATAGAGAACTATCAAGTTGATTCAGTGTCCAGCTAGTACTATTAAACCAAGTGAGTGTTTGCAAACTCTAAAACAAAAACAAAAAGTGATTCTCAGCTTATAGTTGTTTTTTTCCACCTAGAAACTGAGAATCACTTTTTTAAGAGTTCGCAAACACTCCCTAAGTGCCAATAATCTGCCTAACTCAAAAAGAGATCCATTGGAATTATCTTCTATCAGACTTGCCACAAGCTTGTCATCTCCGGCCGAGGGGATTTCCAGTTCTCTTTGTTTTCAATAACTGCAACATTTTGAGTATCTTTGCCACCAATAGTTTTTCATCCATAAGTGATCTCATATATACATCCTTCAAGATTTCTAGTGGCAGCACGAGTCCCAGCAACTTCACTTATACGTAATCCATGTCGAGTGGCTTCACTAGTAACCATATCATCCATTCTGCAAAGAGTAAAGGAAATTACATGCACAGTGAAAGGCACACATTAAGCTCAAACCACAATTCTTTGGAAATATTGTCTCAGTCATTTAAAAAGTAAGGCACCAATTATTCTAATCCGGGACAAAACTATCACATTCATCGATAGAAATACTTACACTTTGGCTCTGGATACATAAGCCAATATGAATCGGCATTTTTTTCCACGGCTGACCTGGAGGAGCTTTTCCACAGTATCAAAAAGCAAAGGAATACTGGCCTGCTGAAAGCTTAAAAACTATTAAGGGATTTTTCAAAAAAAAAAAACAAATTCTAGGAATTGATATGATTACATGTTAATTATCGACAAAAAAACCATTATGCAGCAAGTAATACACGAATAGTACAGATTAGGATATAGATATCAGCTCCAAGAACAAGATCAAATCCTTCCGGATGCTTTTGCAAGATGCAGTCGAGCTGCTCAGAATTCCCCCATTCTAGCTTCTCAGCTTTCAATCCTGTAATTAACCGAGGAAATAAAAGATATTGACTTTCAAATCTCAGATCTAATCCTGAAAAGTTTCACTTACCAGCAGAACAAACAAGATTTTGCGAAGAATCATGCAGCTCTATATTCCTCGTTAGGATCTGAATACGCGCATAAAGATAAGCGTGTCAATAAAAAAAGATCACAACTTGGAAGATATTCAATCACTAAGTGTATTGCATAACCTTGCCTTAAGAACCTCCTCATTATGGTCCGTCATAACTACTTTGCTACAAAATCTGCTACAGAGTATCCCAGTTATACCTGCATTGTGAGTTCACCAAAGCAATTCGTTTCAGAGGGAACACTAAATAACGTTGTTATAATTTATTTTTGCAGACGTTATCTCCCTTTCATTCTGAATTACTCATTTTCTAAAATATGATCAAAGGTTTACGCCTCGACTGTCTTAAGTTGTATGATCAATCTAAATCACTTGGAAAGGAGTTGGGGTACCAGCCAGTATCCTCCTTCCTTGGGAAAAAATCAGCTCACCATTTTTCTATTTTTTTTTCGCCGAGTCCAAAGTTGCACTATAATTTACCAAGGTTGCAGAAATCATTAAGCTAAGCGCTAGTTAGCCGGTGGCCTAGACCGCCTAGGCGGGCGCCTAGGAATAGTATTCTTTTTCTCTCTTTTTTTATTTTTTACCATTTTTGGCCGATTTTTTCCGCCTAGGCCGCCTAACCCGCCTAGGCGGGCGTCTAGGCCCGATTGTTGGCTGCCCTGAACAATTTTTTGGGCTATTTTAACAAAATCGAATCGGCCTATGCGCGCCTAGCGCAAGGCGGCATCTTAGGCTGGTTTTTACAACACTGTAATTTACTAATAAATGTGATTTCAAAAATGCAAATTAGCATCCTAGTGCTATATCTGTCAACATAATCAGCCATATGTCACATGAAAACGGAGATAAGCCTGGACTTATTCCTTTCTTCATTGAGTTACTTTTTGAATTGTTCAAATTACGCGACTAATTCTGACCAACAGCACAGAATGAAGGCCATAGATCGAGTTCAACTCAATATAAATTGCAAAAAGATTATGTAAGAACAAGACTAACACTAACCGACACCAGAGCCAAGCTCAATAACAGAACAGCCTCGCAGTATATCAGCATTTTTCGACAGATAATCATTCAAAAGCTCCGCTCCAGGCCATACCAACTGCCCCGTTAAATCAAAATCAGCTGCCATATAGATAGTCAGGCCCTAGTTGCAATATGAATTATACAGCACGCCATACATAAAATACGTATACAAATATGCAATCTTCTTTACATTTTCCATTTTAGTTAATTCATTGATGCAGTCATCAATACTTGTATCATTTGTTAAAGATACAGAGATGTTGCACCGAGTATCGAATTTATGAATTCAACTCAAACTACATACAACTACGAAAATGGTGACGATAGTGTCTCGCTCGGACCAACAGTTTGGACAGTGGACACACAGCAATCTTCATTGAATTTACATATTTTTAAATGATCCTTAAGTTTTTCAAGTGCTTTGTTCATTTTAACTAACAAAAAAGGAGTGGAACACCCAATATTGTCTCATGGTCAAATCCTTCACCACTGTCTAGAGTCTTCTCACATTTTTTTGAGTACAATGGGGGAACTTGGGGAGAGAACACACGCACCCATATGGGATCGAACCCGGGTCATTCACCCTTACAACACATGTCTCAACCTAGAGTCTTCTCACATCATAATTCATGTATTCAGTTTAAAGCTGTAAAGAAAAGGAGAAAGTATGCCGAACATCTATTTACAGTCATAGCATAACATTGACATAATTTAAAAAAAAATGTAGGTCCAAAATGCAATTAACACAAAATATCAAACAGCTAACAATGTGGGCAAATATAAAATTCGACGTGGGTTTTTCCGTTTTTGTTCTTCCAATCCTCTTGACACAAAAATGGAATAGAAAGGATCTTACTTGAAGCGGACTGGAGACAATAGAGTTCAAGAACTTGCGACCCAAATGTAAACCTCGTCAGTTGGTAGCTGCAAAAAACAGCAGAAAATCATCTTTTTTTATTTCAGAAATACAAACAAGAATACGTAAGTCTATGATTGTAGTAAGAAGAAGAATAGAATACTTGTCATTGATGAAGAAAGTATTGTATAAAATGGTGTTTTAAAATATTTCATATCCCACTTCAATTTTATTTTATTTTATTTGCCTAGGATTCTCTTATTTCCACTTCTAATCATAATTCTTATTTATACAATAAATCCTCTTCTTTTGGCTAGTGGTGGAAATCATGTGCTTCAATAATTGATTGCACCTTTTTTGAGCCAATAAACCACATAAATAATTAATTGGCTTTTCCTATGTTGACTTCAAGCCTATTAATAAAAACATCCCATTGTGCAGAAGAGAAGAGAAATCAGACAAAAGGCTATAACTCAATCATCTTAATTTCTTCTTCTTATTTGCTGGGTTTATGTTTAATTTGTCGTTCTAAAATCCTGTTGAATCCTGGAGGATTATACAAATAAATCCTTAAGGACAGTGCTAACTTCGCACGGCTCAGGAATGGATCCGTTTGTTTTCGAACTTCATCAAAATTTCCCAACAATCTTAAGGATTTATCATTTTGAAGTTCGAACAAAATACTGGTTCCTCAAGCAGCAACAACTGCTCAAAAACATAAACCCACCCACACTCAATACTCTGTTTTTCACTCTCTTTCTGTCTCACACATAAAAAATGGCTGGTAGTGTTGAAGGAGAAGGGTTCTGGTTGCCCTCTGAGTTTCTGACGGACGATGATTTTCTCATGGACAAAGTGAATTTCGGAAAGAGTAACAAAACTGAGTCAGAATCTGAGTTCTTCTTCCCCAATGAGTTCCCCTACGATTTTGAAACTGACGGTGATAAACCTCATGAGCTAACCCAAGACTCAACCCGGTCCTTCATCGCCCCCGCCGGCTGGTCCGCCGGTTCTGGACCCGAACAGGAACCGGTGGTTTGGACTTTTATGACTTTAGCCACGTGGACGGGTACAATCTGCCCATGATTGTTAAAGCCACCGGCGGTTCGGGGATGTGCGCTTCGACCGGTTGCATGACGGATCTGAACCGGGTCTGCCCGTCGGAGCTCTGGGTTGGTGGCGGGGAAGCTTGCAAGAGTGCTTGTGAGGCTTTTGGCAGCCCAGAGTACTGTTGCAGCGGCACGTTTAACTCACCCGCCGCCTGCTGGCCGTCGGTTTATTCTCAGATGTTTAAGATGGCTTGTCCGAGATTGTCTGTGCCGATGATGACCCCATCTCCAAATTCAAGGATCTCTGAGATCAACATGAGAAAAAGTGCTTAATGAGAGTGGTCAAAAGTATTTGCCCCCATGGCAATAGAAGGTAAATCTTATCATAGTTCATTGTTGTTTGTTGCTAGCATTTGATTTTTTTTATCAAACCAGCACGTCTTTCATTGAACAAACAATATTGAACTTTGTTATATTTACCAACTAAAAGTTAACATGCATTGTTTTTGGGTGGCCATTCTCTGTTCCTTTTCTTAAACTAGAGTTTGGAATTTCAGTTTTGATGAATTTGAAGAGAGAAAAAAAAAATTACCAATTCTTATGAGCAATACTGTGATATACTATATGACCTGCTTCATTATATATCTCATCTATGATACATTGAATTTTTCGGAAGTAGTGAGATATTTTTTTTTCGGATAGAGATAGTAATCTCTATTAAATTTTATAAGAATATTGCCTCATATGGTTATGATAATTTTTCAAAGTTAGCACCTTAACTTTTTGGACATTTCATGAACTTGCATATAGTTGGGGATCAATTATTATTTGTGATAGTTAATTAGATATTTCTTGGGATTGTGCTAGTTGACATGAAAATGTGTTAGTTATGCATTTCTTTTAATTTTGTTAACATACTGGCTTGGGAGAATATAGGTGTTATATACTTATATGTGTGATATATATGTTCATTAAAGTGACTTCATTTAAGGAGAACTTGCAGAGTGATGATTTCCAGATTAAATCCTCAACCTGTTCTACTTTCTTTACATGTCGTTGAGTAGATATGCCCGTTGTTTCATAGAGCAAATAATTTGGTACTTTTTCCCATTGTTTCATTGTTTAAACGATGGCATTATTGCTTGTTAATTGGAAAATTCAGTGGTAGATTATTTATTCATTTTTCTATGGAATCATGAGAATATGCATCAGAGTGAGCAATGTCTGTGAGAAACAATTTGATTTATGGAGCATGTCAAATAGCTGTTAGTGAGTTGTGTCTGTGATGTTGAATCAATCACCTATCAAGTTATATTGGATTGCCAATGTTTAGTAAACACAAATTAATAAAGTGGCTTCAATTTCAATGGCCAGGTGGCTAATATTGTGACTTTGTGACTTATTTATCAAAATAAAGATGAAGTTACTGGGATTCTTTCCATTATGTTTTGAAATGATTGGTTAATCACCATAGAACCACCAGATTTCATTGTAACGTTGGACATTTCGAAAGCTTTAGTATCAGTACTAATGTCTGCGACTATGAAATGGAAAATCACCATCCTAATTTGCATGCCAAATATGCAAAATGAGATTATGGTACTTTGTACTAATTGCTTTACTATATGCTTAGTGAGAATGAGCTCGCTAAGATATTGATATAGCCCTAGCCTTAAATATTTAAAAATGTGGGGGTGCTTAATCAAAGTTTTGTTGTTTGATGATTTTACTTCTATTGAAGTAAATAGATGTGTTTATACAAAACTTGATGATAATGAGTATGACAATATGTAATTATTTGTTATATGTGGATTACATGCTCATATTTGTTACTTTATTTAAGAGTTACTTGCTTCTAAATTTGACGTGAGGGATATGTGGGAGAAACAAGTGTAATATTGAGTGTTAAAATCATAGGAAATGGTGATATCATAATGTTAACTTAAGAACATTATGTTGAGAAGCTTCTTAAGAAGTTTGGACATTTCAATGTCAAATTTGTGAGTACTTCTTATGATGATAATACTCAATTAAAGAGAAATCTTGTTGATCTTGTGGCTCAATTTGAGTATGCACAGATTATTGGGAGTCTGTTGCATTTGATGAATTTTCACATTGACATAACTTGTGTTGTGTATCAATTGAGCATATATACATATAATCTCAACTGTGATCATTGGATTGTTTTAGTCAGACTAATAAAATACTTGAGAGGTACCATGAATTATGGTATTCTTTATTGTGGATTTTCCTTCGTATCAGAGGAATTTCATGATACTAAGTGGATCTCTGTTTTAGATGAGATAAAATCCACTAGTGTTTATATATTCACCTTTCGTGGGGGTGAAATTATTTGGAAGTCAACTAAACAAACTAGCATAGCTAAGTCTACTATGGAGTTTGTGTTTATTGCCTTGGAGTTAAACTGGCAATGAGGCTGAGTAGTTGACAAATTTCTTAGCATGATGTTATGTTGGATTCAAAACCAACACCTTCAGTGTTTTTGCATTGTGATTGTCAAACAACAATTGCAAATTGAGAAGAATAATAATAATAACAGACATGCTCGTCTGAGATGTGGTTTGATCAAACAACTGTTGAAAGATGGAGTAACATCCATTGATTATGTGAAGTCAGAAGTGAATTTGGCCAATCATCTGACTAAACTTTTGGGAAAAAATTATTTGTTGAAACATCGGGGAATGAGACTTAAGCCGATTCAAGAAATTAACGATGATAGAAACCCAACTTCGTGATTGGAGATCCCATGAATGAGGTTCATATGGGTAATAACAAGTCACTTGTTAATTCTCCGCTAGACAACAATTGATTATTCATTCCTATGGTGTGAGAAGTGCTAGAATGCAAGTATGGAGGGATGAGGTGATAAACTCTTAATGAATTTCATATCCCTTAAGGGTGGTATATTTACTTGCAAAATATATTTGATGAAATTCACCTATATGAGTGTGTGTGGAGTGGGGCGCTCCTATGAGACTTTGGCATGTCTCTAGAGCACTCATGAATACCACGCGATGGCCTATTAGCGCAAAAAAACCGCATTGAACGACAAAATTATTGAGAGGGTGTAATATGACTGTAAGATTTTAACTTACAATAAAGAGTTCTTGGTTCATGAAGCTACAAGTTTCACCATAACTCGTGCGTTAAATCTTATCTTTCTGCGCCCTGTTCATAAATTCAAAAGACACCGTGATTCGATGTATTCTACCCTCATTTTTTGATAACCCAGCAAATCATTTCGTCTTATTCTTTATAAATATTTTAAAACATGTGGGGAATTGTTGTATAAAATGGTGTTTTAAAATATTTCATATCCCACTTCAATTTTATTTTATTTTATTTGCCTAGGATTCTCTTATTTCCACTTCTAATCATAATTCTTATTTATACAATAAATCCTCTTATTTTGGCTAGTGGTGGAAATCATGTGCTTCAATAATTGATTGCACCTTTCTTGAGCCAATAAACCACATAAATAATTAATTGGCTTTTCCTATGTTGACTTCAAGCCTATTAATAGAAACATCCCATTGTGTAGAAGAGGAGAAATCAGACAAAAGGCAATAACTCAATCATCTTAATTTCTTCTTCTTATTTGCTGGGTTTATGTTTAATTTGTCGTTCTAAAACCCTGTTGAATCCTGGAGGATTACACAAATAAATCCTTAAGGACAGTGTTAACTTCGCACGCCTTAGGAATGGATCCGTTTGTTTTCGAACTTCATCAAAATTTCCCAACAGAAAGATTCATCCAAGCAGACAATATCTTCATCTTCTCCTTCTTCTCTTTCCATTTTCTCTCTCGAACAATTCTTGTTTTTCGCAGCAAGAAAGACGAAGTGCTAAAAGAGCTTTCAGTTTGACTGGTTTTATGGACAGTAACATAATAATAGTTTGGGGCCTTCAAATTTTGTACATTTTTTTTCCAAAAAGCCCATTTATGGGGTTTTCTTGATGAATTAAGGCCCAGTTCATTTGACACAAAATCATATATCTATATTTATAGATATATAGTAATTATATTAGGAGTCTTCGGTTATTAATGTTTTATTTTCCCACGTTAGAGAGAAAAAAATAACATATAGTGAACTCTCTCTCTCTCTCTCTCTCTCTCTCTCTCTCTCTCTCTCTCTCTCTCTCTCTCTCTCTCTCTTTCTGCGTCATCACTACTTCCATCATCTATACACAACCATGATGAAATTTATCTTCAATGCTATGATCCCTCCATAATCTTCTCTCTTTCAGTCTAAATTCCTAAGGTAATGTCATTCCAAGATATACTGATTTGAATTTTCTGAAACTTTACTATGTTATTATTCATAAAGTTTTTATCGCACAATTAACGTTTCATATAACTTCGATGAGGATTTTTGTAGTTATTGAATTTTCAATATAAGATGCCATAATTTATGTTATACTATGTTTTCATTTTCAAAAATCCTAAACCCTACTTATATATATATATATATATATATATATATTCAAATTTCATGAAATTTTACTGTGTTTTGTTATCATGAATACATAGTGTTCGGTTAACATTTCATGTACTTTTGAGTTTTATTTTACTGTACATTAATTTTTTATTCATACTTCCTAAATCTTGAATATGCTCTGTTTCTGATTTATAAATTCAGTAAATTTGATAAAGACCTTAAAAGTATCTTAGTTTTGGATATGTGATGTACTATAATATATATAATATTGTTTCATAAAATATCATACTATTCCAACTTATATATGTGTAAACATTAACTATTTTCTAAACTTTACGATTTTAGCCATGACAAAAGTTTAAGTTTATGGATTCAAACCTAAAGCTAACAAATTCTAAATAATATTACTTTTAGATATGTTATGCGTTCGTATGTATATTGTACATTATTGAATTTTCAAATTAGTCCTACATCGTTTTAAACATTTTTAATGTTTCAACAATTCAGGTTTCACAAATTCAAAACCCATAGATAACATTTTGAATTTTTCTGAATTTTTCTATATAATATCTATTTTTTAGTCTATTGTCAATCAAATATTACATTACATTTTCCGATAAATTTTATACTAATACACATATTTCCAATACATCATATCAAGCTCTACATCCCCCAATTACCTCCAAAAACCTCACTCAGTCACCGCCAATCACTAAACAAACATACTCTAATGTGTCTATGAAATTATTATAAATAAGTTAACAAATGAAACTTATTTAATTTGAAATAATTTGATATTTATGTCAGAGTTTAATATTTCTTAGATTACATGTTAATTAAGGTACCAATATAATATTCAAAATGTTATTTATGTACCAAATCTATTATGTTAAACCATATACATTAATAAAGTGGAGCGAAGTGACCATGTGTTAGTTCCAAATAATAAGAATTATCTTGGGCACAAGGAGGTGTATGAAGATAGTTAAGGGGTTATTGCCAACTTGATATCTAAATCTTTGGCAACTACAATTGATTGTTTGATAAAAAAAAATTTATTTAAAAAATAATAAAGATTAGTACTATATACCCTTTTCACCAATGAAGACACTGAAAATGGATTAGTAATTATATTTTACAACAAATAATTTGATTTATAAACAAATGAATGAGATTAATCTTAAATTGACGGTCTCTTCAAATAAATCTAGATTAATATTAGTATATTAAGAATAATTACAAATTTTATAACTATATGGCGATAGAACAATGTAAATTTTCAATTAAATTAAAATTAACATTCTATTGCAAGTACCATATCTATATGTATACAATATATTTCTAAAACTTTATAGAATTTGAAAAACTAAATTAGTGTTTAGTTTATTATATAACTTTAAAAAAGTTAAAGTTTATACAAAATAATCTTCAAACCTAAATGGTAATCAGTATTCTATTTCATTATTGACGATTGACTCATTATTTAAATTAGTAATTTGTTTTTTCTTTTATAAGACTATTTTTGGTTTTATTATTAATTAAGTTAAGATATTTTGTGTGCAATTAGATAGAGTTTCAAAGTTATAATTTTGAGTTATCTTTGTTTTTGTATTTTTCTTTATTACCTAAGTCTCAATGAAAACAATGGATCAATTTTAATATATATAATATATCAAGTTAAGTTTTATTATTTTTTAAGACCTTCAAAATAGGATGATTGAAATAACTTTAAATTTAAATATTATGATAAAAATATTGACTTCTTCATTAGAATTCAAATAATATTTGTAAAGTTTTTTAAATATAATTATATTATAATTTTTGAATTTTGGCACAAAAAATGATTTAGTTAACTTTATTTTTTACTAATGCCAAAATTTGTTATTTATTAGTCTTTAACTTAGAATTAACTAAATTACTTGAATGATAATTTAAAATGCATCCAATGCTACAGAATTCAAAATCAATTTTAAAAATTTGTTTGGTTGAGCTTTACAATTTTAAAAATTTGTTTGGTTGAGCTTTACAATTTTTACAGAAAGATCAATTATATTTAAGTGGTCGCCGGTGCTCTAACTCAAATTTAAACTTGGATTAGTGGGGTGCGCCAGGCCCGTGCAGTAGTGCAACACGTGGGCGACGCTCGAAGGCCCAGGCAGCAAGCTACCTTGATGGGCCTTCCCCCTTAAAAAATTAATTTAATATCGTGTGGGCCATTGGCCCACGTATCAGATATTAAACTGATAAGAACAGATACTACACTTGATCTTAGCCAAAAGGCCGAGAAAGGTATGCTTATTTCAGTGTTGGGCCTCGCCCTTTATAGCCTTTTCCTCAAGCAACCTTCTACGCGTCTTCGATGTGGGATAATAGATAGTACTTTCACATTTCTGTGTTACTCTTGCTCAATATCAGACTTCAATTTACGTAAGTATTATTTATACCACTATGAATCTGCATAAACAGAAATTTGAAGGAAAACGAGAAATGGTATGTTCCGCCATGCCCGTTTTCTCCGTATAGCTTCTTCCACTCACATTCGCCAACAAGCACTCTCTTTTATCTCCACAACTGCACCTTTACCACAACAATGGCGGCCGACCGCCGATATCTTACCCCTCTGCGCCGCCGCTGGATCCCTTTCCGCCACGCAGCAAGCCCACGCCCTCGCCGTAATCCATGGCCACCTGCCCTTCAGCGTCTCCGTCTCCGCCGCCCTCATCCTCTCCTACGCCAACCACCATTCTCATCCTTCCACCCTCCAATCCCTCTTCAACCAGACAGTTCCATTCTCACGCTCCCCTTTCCTCCACAATACCCTCATCCGCGCCTGTACCATTTTATCAGCTGGGGTACACAAGAAATGTGTCGTTGAGCTTGGGTTTTTGTTGTATAATGATTTATTGCGGGCTACTGATTTAAGGCCTGATGATTATACCTTCCCTTTTGTGCTCAAACTTTGCGCGGATTGTTTGAATGTATCAAAAGGTTTGGAAGTGCACGGGAGGTTGATTAAGGCTGGTTTTGATGACGACGTGTTTGTGAATAATACTTTGATACTTTTTTATGGGAGCTGTGGGGATTTATGGGGTGCAAAGAAAGTGTTTGATGAAATGCCGCACAGAGATTTGATCTCGTGGAATACATGTATTCGGGTGTTTTCAGATAACGAGCATCATTTGGAGTCAGTTAGTTTGTTTAAGTATATGATTTCGACTTCCAGGTTTATGCCTAATGTGATTAGTGTTGTGAGTGTTCTGCCGGTTTGTGCCTGCCTCGAGCATGAGAGATTGGTTAGGTTGATTCACTGTTACGTCTTCAAGGTCGGTTTGGACAGTGAAATAAGGATCGGCAATGCATTGGTTGATGCATATGGCAAATGTGGGAATATTGAGGCTTTGGAAGGAGTGTTTGATCAAATGCCTGAGAGAAATGAGGTTTCTTGGAATTCAATTATTGGTGGTTTGTCATACAAAGGTTTCAGTAGCAATGCATTGGGTTGTTTTAGGGCAATGATAGGCGAGGGAGTGAAATTGAGTACCGTTACAATTTCCACCATTTTACCAACATTGTTAGAACTAAATTTATTCAATAAGGGTAAAGAGCTTCATGGTTTCTGTGTAAAAATGGGTATGGATTCTGATGTTTTTGTTGCCAATGCATTGATCGATATGTACGGGAAATGGAATCGTTTTCTTGAAGCTTCACATGTGTTTCGTAAGATGGATAAGAGGAACATTGTTTCATGGAATACAATGATTGGTAACTGCGCTCAAAATGGACTCGAGTCGAATGCTGTACAACTTCTTAGAGAAATGCAAGCTCATGGTGAAATTCCTAATTCTATCACCCTGACTAATATTCTGCCTGCTTGTGCCAGATTAGGTTTTCTTCGTCATGGAATGGAAATACATGCCAGATCCATCCGGTTAGGGTCAGCTTTCGATTTGTTCGTCTCAAATGCTTTAACAGACATGTATGCAAAATGCGGTCGCCTGGATCTTGCTCAAACTATATTTAGCATCTCACCAAGAGACGAAATATCCTACAATATACTCATAACAGGCTATTCCCAAACGAGCGAGTCCTCAAACTCTCTCAGCTTGTTTACCGAAATGATAATGCTAGGGCTGAATCTTGATACTATTTCCTACATGGGAGTTCTATCTGCCTGCACAAATATATATGCAATTAAGGAAGGTAAGCAAATCCATGCTTTTGCAATGAGGAGATTATTTCACGAACATCTTTTCATCGCAAACTCACTTCTCGACATGTACACTAAATGTGGACGGATTGACATCGCCAGAAAAGTGTTCCTTCGGATCCCAAAACGGGATACTGCATCGTGGAATACTATGATCTTAGGGTTTGGAATGCTTGGGGAATTAGATACTGCATTTGAACTCTTTGAAGCAATGAAAGACGATAGTAACGTTATATATGACTCGGTTTCTTACATAGCAGTTCTGTCGGCTTGTAGCCATGGCGGGTTAGTTGACAAGGGTAAAATGTACTTCAATGATATGTTGGCCCGAAATATAGAACCCTCGGAAATGCATTATGCTTGCATGGTTGATCTTCTTGGACGTTCGGGCCTAATGGAAGAGGCGATGGAGCTTATTAATAGCTTGTCTATTAAACCAGGTGCTAATATTTGGGGTGCTTTACTTGGGGCGTAGTCGGGTCCATGGGAATGTGGATCTAGGGTGTTGGGCGGCTGAGCGTCTTCTTGAGGCAAAGCCTGATAATCCCGGGTATTATGTTTTGTTATCGAATATGTATGCCGAAGCAGGGAGGTGGGATGAGGCTGATAGGATTAGGAAGGTGATGAATATGAGGAAAGTTAAGAAGAATCCTGGGTGCAGTTGGGTTCAGATTGAAGAGCACATGCATGGTTTTGTTGCTGGAGAAAGATTTGATCCTTATTTGTGGCATGCTATTTCTACTTAAGTTTCAGCCAGAGTTTTGATGATTTTTCAAGATTGTGCATGGTTATAGTTGATTAAGAAAGACTACGGTAAAAGCTGATAATCACTTTTTTTAGAGTTTGCAAGCAGTCCCTATATTCGGTTGGTTTGGGCTGTTTAAGTTTCAAAATTCCATAGAAATCTGGTACAGATAGGTTTAGATCAAATATGTGTGTGTTTTGTGTGTGTTAATATGTTATATAACACCAATGGAGATTTCGAAGTTTGAGAACATAAAGTTTTGTATTACAAATTGCAGCTATTGAGGGGTAATTCGTAAAACAAACACGCTTTATAATTTTAAGGGATAATTACATAAACACCCCTAAGGTTTGGACTAATTACACAAATAAACCACCAAGATGTTTCAAAATTACAAAAAAAAACCATCACATTTGATTATTTGTTAAGTTTAAGGGGGTAATTGTAGTATTTTAATAAATATCAGAGTTTTTTAAATATGTATTTTACGTATGAAGGGGGAAACGTAAGATGTAATCAAAAAACCTCAAGGGGTTTTTTGTAATTTTCATAAACCTTTAGGTTTTTTTGTAATTAGCCCAAACCTTAAGGGGTTTTTGTAATTACCCCTAATTTTAAAATTAACTAAGCTAAACCTCAGGAAATGAATCTCATTTCAACCCCAGGTCACAATAGTAATCAAAATAAATATGCTTGAAATGATGATCCAAAACACATACTAATTCTTATATCCCAAATAATTTGTGCACTCAAAATGCAGAGGCATATCATGGCCAGTATCTAAATGCACTACAAAAAGTTTCATGGCATCTACTGTGTACTCTTTTTCAGTGAAAGCTAATTCTATGACAAAGTCACAGCGTAAACGGCCTCAAACGTTAAACCACCTTCAATAACTCTGCGCTCCTCAACGCCAATGTTTGTCTCGAGTAAAAACTGCCGAAAACAAGTTTCAATTGCTTCCAACATTAACATTCTTCGGAAATGACTTCATTGCCCATCTGGCAACAAGCATGATCGGACATTAAAACACCATCTGATGGCAGAGCGCGATAAGGCCCATCGATCCATCTTCTTTCCCACTGTCTAAAACTTGGGCAGCAGTATTCGTGTCAATTCAGACATTCAGTCGAAAAGAATACTCAAATTTTCCAAAAAAGTTCGACTGCAAAGCAGATTAATGGTACACCACCAAATGCTATGACTGGTGACAAACAACACTAGTACAGGAAAAATCACTATCCACAACCCACATATCCAAATGAACAAGTTGCTTCTGTATTATATCCAATTCTGTTTCAGAAGACCAGAAAATAAATTTATTTTTCATCTCAAACGACGTTTGGTTAGCATGGACAGTGCTGATATCCGAAGCAAGCTGCATATCATCAACACTGCTAAATTTGATATTCTGCTTCTCCAGTAATTTCTCAATCGCATAGTAAACAAGGGAGTCGTGAGAAACCGATTCTTTTGTTAATGTATCCACTACTGAAGCAACGTTGTATACGAAATCGTCAGCCCAAATCTTCAAAGTAGAGGATGAGCTCCTGACAAAGAGAAGATTAGTATTCTTCCCAATGTAAAAATCATTTGAATGGCCAAACGAATCGAAAAACGGATCGCCACTAATAGGAAGTGTGTTTGCATCTAGCAACCAAGTGCTATAACCTAGTTCGAGACTCTTTTTAGTTGCATATGCCTTAACTAAGATCTCTTTGGTCAGCTCCAAAGTCGAATCTTGAAAATTGATAGACTTAGAAAGTTGGCTAAAGTCAGAAAACTGGCTTGCATCAATAACTGGGTTCCCCCTTCTAGCAAGATCGAGAAGGAAATGAGATGTTGGGCCAATCAAGATATAGTTTCGTATATTCAACCTCTCAAAATGGCAGAGAATATTCCTTACAATTTTCTCCGGCTTTCTATATAGATTCACAAGTACAACAGAGTTATTTTTCTGCACAGATTGAAGGACAGATTCAAGGTCATTTGAGCTCCTCACAATTCTATTAGTGAGTACTTCTCTAAAACAGAAATCGTACCACTTGAGACTGTTCAAAGGGTATAATTCCAATAAGTTGAAATCAATTGAATTTTCATCTAGTAAGTACGAATCTGGCCCTGCTGTTTTCCCATAATTCACACCGGCGTCTCTATGAGAGATGCTGAGTGCTCTCTCATGATGAAAATTAGTATAAATATTGAAGTACCCACGAGATTGGATAAATTTAATAAACCAGGGAGTCCAGATTTTCTCGCCCATCTTTTTGTACCATCCAGTTGTCACCTAAAAATATCACAGGTCATTTAGGTCAAACAAAATTCGAACAGAGATTGTTCAATTGAGGACCAAAGCAAGGAAGAGAAAAAAGAAAACAAGTAGCTATTTAATAAATTTACCATTCCGTCCAAGAAGGGTTTCATGCCTTTAGCTTTATGAGTGTCATACCAAAGACGGAACTCTTTCCAGGGTCTTGGAAATAGAAGCTGGCCCCAAGTGCCAACTAGCTGATATAAAAAAATCCGAGCTTCACCATCTAAATGCATTTTGTTTCCATGTTTACCTGTCCACAGCAACCAATGTAATCGCTTGATTGAAATAAAAGCTCTCACAACCACAAATTTCGAACTCAATTCAGTGGCATAACAACAGAACTTACACAAACAAGGCATTTACATGTAATTGCGGAGGAAGATTCCAAATTTTCATCAACTATAGGTATAGAGTGCTCTATTTGAAAGAATAAAGAAACATAGCAAGTGAGAGTCTATGAAAATTCTGTTATGCAGGCAAGAAAGGAAGAAAGACCTAAGATCAACACTTGGAATGTCGATGTGACTAGAAGAACTGAATCAGCTTTATATCATGCTGAGTGCTCCATTTTGAATTATTATTCACTTACCTGTAGTTCTCACCAAAATACATAGAATAAAGAGCCAAGTAACACGACATGCGTACTGGCATTGCAAGTGTAATATAAGATTAAGTATACCGACATCTTAATGATCTGACAACAGCAGATAAAAATGCTAGAAACAGCTAAAATTATTAGGATTCTCAAATGAAAGTGGCTGAAACTAACTTGTATTCTTCACAATCAATGATATAATTCCCCTATACATGATTTGACTCGTTTCCTCATTCTTTACTTGTCACGTCAAGGATGAGGAACTAAGTGTCAAGTAATACTCCAACTCAAAATAATACTATACAAGCTTCTTATCACAAACACTTGAAACTTTACTCATGAATTTGAAAATCACCTCCAGACTCGGTATTAAACTAGATGATCTCGCCGAAAACCAATATTTGAATATAAAGCACATATCGACTGTGTAAGATCTGATTCCAGACTTTCAAGCCTACTTCCGCATTTTTCTTATTAAAAACAGAAAATGCACATAATATAAATTGCATGTCTTTGTGCATAATACTAGATAAAGAACAATAAAATCTCATCATCAAAAACTATTTCATTCACACGTATTCTCACCAGAACACCGAAGGTATATCAAACAAGAATAAAAACACAGAAAATGGAAAACCAGAAAACTGAACGAAATGTTTTACCTGGCACAAATCTAGGCCTTTGCAACGACGCCCCATATATGGAAGGACTAAAATTTGATGCATTATAGTAATAATTCAAAATCACAGCCTTTAGGAACCTATCAGAAAATACAAATTATCATTACTCTCACTTTCCAGCTTAATGCTATCAATCTTACAAAATACAAACATGTCAAATAAAATATATGTCATGCAGAACCCAGTACTTATAGTACAATATACATTGTAGTGATCTATTCTACAACACATAGCACCAGGAAGAATAGTACTTTTTTTTTCAATATTTTCACCACAATTGAGAATAATGAAGGACATATTAACTAATTGAGAATGAGATAATACAAGAACATTCTCTTATTAACTAATGTGCAACCAATAAGAATCAGAAAGACAAAAAGAAACCTATAATAGAGAGGAGAAACCTCCAGATCGTCCTCAACAACAAAAGCAAACTCATGATCCGAGGTGGGCCACCAGGCCTCAAGCCACTGAGCCTGAAGCCCAGCATTGGAAGTCCGATAATGCACCAACTTCTCTCCGAATTTCCAATCAAACCCATCAACAAAATCAACAATTTGCTTCGAAAGATTCAGTCTCTGGTCCAAATCCGCGGAATCACTTTTTCCGGAATCCTGCTGGAAATGGTCGATGAATACGTGGAGATGAACTTTATCGCCGGCATCGTACTGGGCTTTGGAGAGAGAATTGAGACAGCGGGAGAGAGATGATAGTCTATTGAACGTGAGGACTTTGATGATGAAGGTGAAGTCCGGGCCTGGTTTTGGGCTTTGGATTTGGGGGAATTGGGTTTGGATTCGGGCCTTGGAGTTGGAGGAGGAGAGAGAAAATAGCAATAGACACGAGAAGGAGATGAGAATGAAGAAGAGCAGTGGGAGGATTTGCCTTGGGGACGCAGGCGCCATTAAAATCTCTGCTATAAAGCTCTCATCTAGTGAAATTTTATCACAGTCACTGTGTGTGTGTGAGTGGGAGAGAGATCGAGAGAGAGAGAGAGAGAGATCTGAAATTCTGAATTCTGGAATCTCTTGCAGTAAGTTTGGGCCTGGGCCAACTCCAGTTAGAGTTAATTGGCCAACTTAGAGCTAGACTAAATTGGGCCTTTGTAATATTTACTAAGGATTGATCCAAATCTGTAAGTGGGTTGGTTGACGGACCTGTGGAATTAAAACCTATAAATGTTGGTCTAATAGTCTTTTGGATCTAACTGTAAACTACGCCTCATAAATGCAGTTTATTATTACAAACAAACAAAAAAATTGAAAAAAAAAAAAAAAAGAGCAAAGAACAATCAAAGGAGTTCATTAAGACATCAATAAATGGATATTGTTGGCAATGAAGAATGATAGTGATTATATAGTTAAAGTTGACAAGAGCAAATTATATTATATTCCATCTCGTTCACAATAAGTGTTGTTTTGACTGATAAAAAAATTCTTCAATTTGAATGACGTTTTGACATTTTCAAGGCTAACGAGTAAAGGTTTTACTAAATTTCCCTTATACTTATTAATTCGTTTAGTAAAAGTATTTATGATGTATCATTTTCCAACTCAGTTAATTAAATGTATATTTGATATTTTAACACTTTTCTCACTATGTGTGCATTTTCCTTAAACGACACTTATTGTGAACTGGATAGAGTAATATTCATAGTTCTGGTCCATCGATCTCTAATATGCTAGATTATTATTATTATTATTTTAAAAAAAATGGGAAAGGAGAAATGAGATATCATTAAGGGGGAATTAATACACCACTCCATTAGTATCAAATTATGTCTAATTTGTCACACGTTGAGATTATTTTATCGAAATTAATTACGTGTTCTTGTGTTGCTTACTTATACAATTAATTAAATACTTTAAAAATATTAATGTAATAACTTTTATGACATTTTAATGTCAACCAAATGCTGGTTGAGTTTGGTTCAAACATAAATCATGAAAACACCAAATATCCTACAGCTTGAAGGAGGTATCCTATGCTTTTCAATTTCCACAATGCCCAAAAAAAAAAGTCAGACAGATAACAAAAAGAATGGAAAATTAAAATCCCTTGTAAACTGATATTTTATATTTATTTTATTTTATCCAATATTTTTTGTAGTATGTATTTTTAAGATTGTACATCAATTTAATTCGAGCTCATTAATCTGATTTAATAATAGGTCAAAATTCTAAATCAAGCAAGAGGAATTTGAAAATACACAAATACATGGGACCCTTAAAAGTTGAAATTTTTAAGTCTAAGCAAAACAAATCATAATGAATAATGAGTCCAGTTCACAGTTCATTACTCAACAGCTATGTCCCTTTTTTTTATTGTTTTCTTTCCCCTATAACCCCAACCTATATATCAGTGTTATAAAAAAACGTTAGGCCCTAGTTGGACGATTGGGCTGCAACGCCTGGGTTAAGCTTGAACCGGCCGCAGATCTAACCGAAAGAATAATGTAGGCGGACAAAGAGGCCTAGCGTAGGCATGAACAGGGGGCGGAACCAGGATTCGGTAGTGAGGGAGGCCAAAAAATGGAAAATTGAATATTTTTTATATAATAAAATTCAAAATATTATATATTAGCATTAAATACAATGTCAATACTCATCATTAAGAATCTCAAAAAACATAAATTACAATCCAAAATTGACATAATTTTTCTTTCTTAAAAAAAATGAGGGGGCCAAATTGAAATTATACCAAATTTTACATATAAAAAATGAAAAAAAAAATATATTGGGGGCAAGGCCCCCATCCTATAACATATAGGTCCGCTCCTGAGGCGCGAACTAATTGGGGTTAGGCCGAGATATTTTGGTAGGTGTACAAGGAGGGTGTTTTTGTCCTTGCACAAACACCTGGAATAATTATTTTTCCAAATTAATTATATTTCAAGATGTCTAAAAATATTATTTGAAATTGTCTTTCTATTGTGGTTCTCACACTTTTTGATTCATTGACTAAATTTATTTTATTCCACTATGTTATTTTCATTACCATTTTTAAATATTGAAACTCATATGGAACAAGGATTTAGAGAATATTCTACTGGTAATAATTTTAATTTAAAAGAATGAGTTGGTTTTGTTGTAAGTCCAAACCAGCACACATTAAAAATAGTTTTTAGCAGATAAATTATTGTAGTATGAAAAATTAGTATAATTTTTAGTTAGGATCTAAAATGACATAATCTTTAGTTAGGACTTAGGAGTAATAATTTTGTGATCCGAGTTTGATATAGCAACTTAAAATTAGTAGGATCTTCGTTGTTTAAAATTGATAAATTTCATATTAATAATTATACATTTGAAAAAGTGAAAACTAGAAAAGATCTTCATTTGTTGTTGTCATTTTATGGAAAAAATATCTACAAATAACTTTTTCATTGATGTCCAAAAAGTAAGAAAAGTAAAACGTAGTGAAGGAACTATTTATGACAACAATTAATGGTGAATAATAAAAAAAATAATCGACCAAAAATAAGAAGAAAAAGACATATCTCAAAAAGTATAAGTTTTTTTAAAGGGGGTTTGATTTTTTAATATCTGAACCATATATACTTTGCCGATTTAGTACTTACAATTGCGATTAACTAATTCAATACCCAGACTTAAAATGATTTGATAAGTTGGTACCAATTTCCTCTTGAAAGGATAAAAAAGCCCCCAATGAAACCAAAATTGGTCTAAGTTGTAGGAGCTTTCCTTAGGGTTTTTTCGTCCTTTCAAATTAAAGTAGGTACCAATTTACCAAATCCTTTAAGCTTGGATATTGAATTGATCAATCACAAATGTGAGGTACCAAATTAATAAAAAAACGACTATATTTCAGTACTAAAAACTCAATAACCCTATTTTAAATTATAAAATGTATTCCTTTCAAATATTTTAACATTTTAACAGTTTCACGGGTTTTGCATTTCCAGTCACTCTCATTCCGACAGAGATAGAAGTATTATAGAACTAGAA
Organism: Rehmannia glutinosa; assembly: GCA_016081115.2. NCBI lineage: Eukaryota > Viridiplantae > Streptophyta > Magnoliopsida > Lamiales > Orobanchaceae > Rehmannia > Rehmannia glutinosa. Next base: position 2,467,058 of record CM071936.1, read on the forward strand.
CAGTGACATCCTAAACAATGACTCGATATGTGTGATTTAATTATTTTTAGCAATAAAATATAATTAGTTTCTTGATTTCTTCTCCACCTCATTTATCACAAATGTAGCCATTCAAGAAATGTAAACATGCTTTTCTTCCAAAAACAAAAAACAAGTTTCTTTGAGATTTGCTAAAAAGTAAATTGGACCCAAAAAGAAATGCTAAAAAAGCCTTCAATGGTAGGCCAAAAATTTCAGCTTGATGCTCTGTATTATACACACACACATATACAGACTGATACATACATATATATATTTATCATAATTCATAAATACTGTTTTTGGTTTCCTTTATTTGGCTTTTAAAAAGCAGACAAACAAACAGACATTTTTCGTTTCCCTTTTACCTTCCTTCTTTGTCCCTGCATTCATATATACATACATATGTGCTTTCTCTTTCTACATTCAAACCCATTGTTTATTTTCACTTCTTAAGGACCAAAAGTCCCATAGAGATTCTTATATTTGCATGATCTGTGAGTATAATCGTGGGTTTGTTTGGTTTGCTGTTATTTAGTCCAAATATTGGGTTTTTCTGTTTTCTCTCTCTCTCTCTGGGTTTGAAGGGTTTTAAGGTTTTTTAATTTTTCTGTTTGTCTTTTGCATTTTATGTGCTTTGTTCATTCAGAATATTTTCTGGGCTTGCACTTAATTTTGATGTTGGGCATTAATTTTGAGATTTCTGTAGATATAAATTAATTAAGATGTACTCAAGGGAATAGGGTAAAAATGCTATCTTTGATGTGCTGATATTTTTATTCTTTATTTCTTCATAAAAATTGGGAAGAGATTGATATTATACTCTCAAGTATTTAGATTTAATTGCTTGATTTATTTACTGTAAATTTAATTAGTATGTACCTAAGTACATGACAGGGTAAAAAAACTATGGGATGGTAATTTTTTTTTCTTCTTCTGATCTGAGGTTGCAGTTTTTTTTTTTTTACTGGAGATTTTTCACATTGCTTGCTTAATAATGTTGATATTTGGATTCACAAGCAAGTATTTGGGCAAAAGACATTGATTAGGAGCACAAATGGTTACATATTACCTGCTGTAAAATTGTCATATAGATTTGGGAAAATGTCACATATTTTGTATGTAATTTTGCCAAATGTTACTTGATTTAGGTCACTATAGTTAAAGTTTAGTGTTAAAAAATTGTTGAAGGGAACTGATTGGTTATTCTTGCCAATGTTTTAGGAAAATTAGAACATGACGAGGTTAGGCCGTGGTTTTAGTTATACAATGCAAAAGGATGCAGTGTCGCCTGTGTCGGCTGATGTGATTTTTGCCTCGAGTCGTTTTCCAAAGTACAAGATTGGAGCAAACAATCAGATCGTGGAGGTCAAACAGGATTCAAACATGTTGTCTACGAAAGAAATGGTTGAGCGAGAAACAACATTGTTGCTAGAGCAACAGCAACGCCTTTCAGTTCGTGATCTCGCTAACAAATTCGAGAAGGGTCTGGCTGCTGCTGCAAAGCTATCTGATGAGGTTGTCTCCTGTTAACTTTGCTCATATATTTCGAAGTTAATGTCTCGTGTTTTCCTAGATTTACATCGTTTAGGCCGATTGTGCTCTGTCAAATTTTGAATTGGAGTTCCTTTATGGTCTAGTCTTGTTATCAAGTATCTTAGAGTAAACTATTTGTTAGAATTTTAGTTGTAAGTTGATGGTGAAGATTTGGGAGCTTATAAGCTCTCTAAACGTGTTCGGTAAATTTTATATTAAAGAAGATCTTATAAGCTCCCAAAATAATATTTTAGGAGCTTATAAGTTGTTTCTAAAAAAATGTCGGGGATCCTAACTTATTTTCAAAATAAGACCTTATTTTGACAACCTCCTTTAATTATGACCATTTTAATTACAAAATTGCCGTTACTAACATCTTAGAAGCGTCACCATCTTATTTTGTCCAAACACTTTACCAATTTATTTTTAAAATAAGACATAACTTCTTATAAGCTCTAAGATGATGTGGCTTATAAGATCTTTTCAATAAGTTGAGCCAAACATCCTCTCAGTGTTTTGTGAGCTTGGGTATTTACATCTTGTTTTCCACTCAAAGATAGTATTAATTGTCTCTATGTAGACCGGTTGGCCGTCATATAGATGTCATTATTTTGTTATGGTTTCCAGGCAAGACTTAAAGAGGCAGCTTCATTGGAGAAACACGTGCTTCTGAAGAAACTCAGGGATGCACTCGAAGCTCTTAGAGGGCGTGTAGCTGGCAACAACAAAGATGATGTGAAGGACGCTATAGCTATTGTGAGTAATTCTCCGTCTCCTTAGCTATCGAGTATCTCATTTAGAAAACACTATCCATACGCCTTACCCTCCACCCAAAACAAACGGGAAAAATTATCTAGCTAAAGTTATGCAAGATAAATATCTTCCTGCCGAACGTTGACTGGTTACAGAGGGGAAGTTAGTGCCGGCCTCACTTTATCAACAAATAATTCCAACAAATCTTTCCCGTTTATCCGATCAATGTTTTATGTTTGCAAGGTTGAAGCTTTAGCAGTTCAATTAACTCAGAGGGAAGGAGAGCTAATTCAAGAGAAGGCTGAAGTGAAAAAGCTTGCAACTTTTCTAAAGCAGGTAAAATTACTACATACATTATGTTTGTTATATGATGATTCTTTTTCCTTCTTTATCTAAATGCATACCATAGAAAAGTAAAAGCAAATTTAATCGCTCGTTATAATTTTCTTGTCCTATTTTAAAAACTACTTTGTTAGGCTTCAGAAGATGCTAAAAAGCTCGTTGATGAGGAAAGAGCTTTTGCACGGACCGAAATTGAGAATGCGAGAGCAGCAGTGCAGAGAGTGGAAGAAGCTCTTCAAGAACATGAACGAATGTCTAAAGCTTCAGGAAAGCAGGTCCTATTGTAATTCTTCCGTTCTCATTTTCAATAAAGAACTTCTCTAACAGCGTACGATCCAAATATATATATACCATGGTTCACGAATTTGTTCTGCTTCAAAGATGACCAAAGTGTTTATTACTTCAGAAGCAGCGCACGTGTATCCCAGTGGTTGTTATATTTCAATAGCCATTCACATATGAATGAATTGGAAATAGGAATTTACTGCTAGTCTTTTGCAATGATAGTCTTGTGGTCATTTTTCACGACTGAACATGTCATATTGGTTTGTATTTCTTCTATACCAGTATATACTTACAGCAGCTGCTCTATTTATGAATTCAATCTCTTGTCAGAATTGACGTGTGATATTTGGCCGTCCATTTCATAATCAGGACCTGGATGAATTGATGAAGGAGGTTCAAGAGGCTAGACGAATCAAAATGTTGCATCAGCCTAGTCGGGTAGTTACATCTGCGTCCTATATTATATTCAAGCGTGATTTAAGGATAATTACAAACACTATATGAGGTTTAGCTTAGTTACAAAAAAACCAGTTATCTTTCAAAATTATAGATACCCCCTTGACTTATGTTTCTATTTTATAGATTGCACCTGTTGAGGGGGTACCTGTAATTTTAAAAGATCCCTGGATCTTTTTGTAACTAGGCTAAACCTAAAGGGTAGTTTTTGTAATATCTCTTTATTTTCAATAATAACTGAAAGTTTCGGATGATATTCTGCGAATACTCCTCCAACTTCATATGACATATTTTTAAAACACGTTTGATTTTAAACTCCTATCTTTCAATATCTCTTTCTAATGCAGATCCTCTTTTCGTTTTTTTGAAATCACTAGTCCTAATTCACATACCTTCTATGTATCGTAAGAGACATTTTTTTTGCAGGTCATGGACATGGAACATGAGCTACATGCATTAAGGACTCAACTTGCAGAAAAGTTGAAGCATTCACTGCAGCTCCAGAAAGAGGTTTCTATCTTGCTTTGCATTGTTGCATTTCCGTTCTGTTTCTTAATGTTACGTAATCTTTATGGCACGTTTTGCTTACCATTGGTTTCTGGATTGTGTTCTGTTTTTTTTTGCTTACGTAACTATCTGATAACGGAAAGCTACAAAAAAAATGATGCTAGATTTTCGCTCGTAGAGAGTAAGAAAACTGTTTACATTATAACTTATAAGATAGTTGCATATAACATATGTGGTGCGATAAATCTGCAACGTTGCCTTTGACGTTGCTAGTTGTCATCTGCATATAATAACTTGTACACGACATTCTTTTGGTGATATTTTCTTTGTCATCATTAGTTTCTTCAATAGCTTAATTTTATTTAAGTCAACTTGAATCATACATCAGCTTTGATATCTAAAATCTTCATCCTTCAGCTGGCAATAAGCAAGAAGGGTGATAAAAACATACCCCATTTGTATGAAATAGATGGTGCTGCGGCATTGGGTTCGTATTTGCGGATATACCCATGCTCTGACAGTGCTCCGGATCTTTCGGAATGCACTATTCAATGGTATCGCTCGACTTCTGAGGGTGAGAAGAAGGAGCTTATATCAGGTATATGTACACGGACAATTAGTCTATACAACTAAAAATTTTCAGGATTGATAACATGATAGGCTGTGATTGCCTATGGATTAATTTTGTTAAATTTTCTTTTAATTTTTTTCCAACGCGTGATTGCTTGGGAAAATTTGAAAAAGTTACACTATTTCACTTCTTCTCACTTTTTCAATCGTCAATCACATCCAGTTGCAATTTTACTCAAAAAAGGTCTCATCAACTACATTATTATACTTTTATGGGATAATTACAAAAACACCCTTGAGGTTTCGGTTAATTACAAAAACCAAACCCCTCCAGGTTTCGTTTTGTCTTAAATTTAAGGGGGTAACTGTAATATTTTTGCAAATGTCAGGGGTTCTATTGAAATGTTTTCCAAACTCACTAGGGAAAATGTAAGACGAAATCAAACCTCAATGGGTTTTTTTTCTAATTTTCAAAGAACCCTGGGTTTTTTTGTCATTAGCCCTTAGGGGTGTTTTTGTAATTATCCTTACTTTTATATAAGAAATACATTATTCACTCTCTCTTACTCTTCCAATCACTAATTAGATCCATTACTATTTTACCATCAACTTTCATCGTTGCTTTTTCACTATATCCAATCACACACTCATAATTCATTCTTAATTTTCCAAACCATTTTTCACACTATTCTCTCCGAAAGAAAAAAAAAGGAGCATAAAGAAAGGCCAACCAATCACAACCTTAGCATGTCTTTCTTGTTATTGTTGTTGAAATAAAATTCTTTTCCCGTCTATTGAACATCAATTTATCATCGTTCATTAGTATGCATGAGTCCTAGTTATATTCTCACTGTATTCAATATTCTCGTGCAGGAAAGTAGTGTAGCATATTTGTGATATAGTCACAAATATTAATCTCCGGTAGTTTTGTGGGTTTAACATTAATTGGCTTTACACTGTCAGGGGCCACCAAATCTATATATGCTCCGGAGCCGTTTGATGTTGGACGAATACTACAAGGCGATATTTCTACTGATGATCGGACAATAACCGTAACTATCTCTGCTCCTATTGATCCAGGTCCGTGAAACTTTTTTTTTTTTGGTTAAATTCTTATTTATATTTCTAAAAACTAAATTATTTTTTCCTGTACAGCTGCTGGACTGGGAAACTACGTAGAAGCATTGGTGCGAAGGCATGACACTGAATTCAATGTACGTCGACTTTTCTTGTTACACAAAAACTTTGGCTGTCAAGATATATGTGTTTATATGACATGCAGTTGCTAAATATTCTGGTAATGGGAGAGCTTAGATTTTATCACCTCATAAAATCTGAACTCATGATCTTTATTTTATGAGATAATTACATAAACTACCCCAGAGGTTTGAGCTAAATTACAAAAATACCCAGAGACATTTGAAAATTACAATATCCCTTGAGGTTTGATTCTGCATTACACTTACCCCTTCATAAGCAAAAATAATTCAAACTACCCTTTATATTTGTAAAAATCTTTGCATTAAAGACAAAATCAAACTTCAAGTTTTTTTTTTTGTAGTTCTGAAACTTCTATGGGTTTTTATGTAATTAGCCCAAACTGCAGGGGTGTTTTTGTAATTATTCCTTATTTTATTGATGCGTAAAATGCATGTCCTGTATTACTGCATATCTGCAAAAACAATGTTTGATTTTCAATTCTCTCCTCGTTATGTTTAAGATTGTGATAAACAAAATCCGTGCAGGTTGTCCTCATCCAGATGAACGGAGAAGATCAACCGTCCCAGTCTATCCATGTACTACACATAGGAAAGATGAGAATAAAACTTCGTAAAGGGAAAACAACAATGGCGAAGGAGTATTATTCCAATTCAATGCAGGTATTCATCCCAACTCAAAAGAAAATTGCATTTTGTGCTACACGGAGAAATACTCTTTTCTTTGAGGGTCGTCTTCTAGCCGAGATTCAATTGACATTTGCTATGCACAATCACCTCCTTTTCTATTAATTACAAAAGATACCCTGAAGTTGAGTCACATTACAAAAGAATTCAGTCATCTTTCAAAATCCCCTGACAAGTTGTTTCTATTTTACAAATTGCACCCTAAAAGTGGGGGTATTCGTTAAGCAAATTCGAACTTCAAGGTTTTTTTTTTTTAATTGAAAATTAACTGTAGTTTTTAGTTAGGGATAATTACAAAAGACTCACTGATGTCCAGGCTAATTACAAAAAAACTCAAAGATGTTTTAATATTACAAAAAGCCCCATCTAGTTTGATTATGTCTTAAATTTAAGGGTGTAACTGTAATATTTCTAAAAATATCCGAGGAGTTTTGAAATGATTTTGCTTATGTAACGGAAAATGTAAGAAAAATCAACCCTCAAGAGTTCTTTTTGAATTATAAAATATCTCTGTTTTTTTTTTTTTGTAATTAGTGGCCGAACCTCAGGGGTGTTTTTGTAATTACCCTTTTAGTTATTAGGCTAAACCTCAAGGCTAGTTTTTGCAATTTCAGACCAATTACTGAGACCATTCTATTCTTGTCTCAGCTTTGTGGGATTAGAGGTGGTGGAAATGCTGCAGCACAGTCAGTATATTGGCAAGCAAAGATCGGATTATCCTTTATTTTAGCATTTGAATCGGAACGAGAAAGAAATGCCGCTATCATGCTGGCAAGAAGATTCGCTTTCGACTGCAATGTAAGTATATATCAAAATCTTCAAGGGAGAAACAAAATACGATATCTTTTCGATATTCTGCTTTTTGTTAATGGAAAAACCAAAATAACCGGTAATGCTCGTTTCAACAGATTATGCTTGCCGGCCCTGATGACAGATCTGCGTGAAGAACTTCCTATACCGGCCTAAACCCTAGCTTAGGAAATGTATCATATAGCCATTTCTTAGTGTTATCTTGCATCAGTAAAGCCTTTTCTAGTGAATATGAAATTCCTTGGTTTGATTTTTTTCTCAGTTGCTAGGCATATTTTTCAGTTGCCTTGTTCTAATGTATTTTTTTTTTCCAATGGCAACTGATGTTGGGACAAAGATCTGATTGTGACAAAAGTCTTGGAGAGTGTATTTGAAATGTATTTGTAACATATTATAATTACATTATTATTTTGTAATATTGTGATCAAAACTATGGTTTCCTGTTGATTATTAATTGCAGAAATACTTAAACCTCATTGATTACTGTGAGTCTAATCAGTTCAATCCTTGTAGTTCAGAATGTTCATGGTATCTTTAAAATTTTTTTTTTTGTAAGAAAATTCAATTCTGTTTTCTATTACTTGAAATTCTAGATTACATTTTGTTTACTCATTATCTTTAAATGCAATTTATTTTGACTTTTTAAATCTTAATTTTAATACATTTCGCTTTTACATGAAACGTCATTAAGAATATTTTCAAATACGAAAATTCTAGAAATATTATGAAAATGAATTTGAAAAAGAAACATGGGTTCTAAATTATTACATTTTTTTTTTTTTGAACAAATAAGATTAACTTCAATAACCAATGGATCTCCTGGAATATCATGAAAAAAAATTGGGAAAAAGTTCTTGTAATTGCATTTATTCAAACCATTGATCTTTTTTAAATACTTTTTCACTAAAATTCAAGATTCATAAAGATTGTCACTACTCAAAAGTCAAAATCCAAAAATTGACATGGAAATGAGGTGAATCAATGTCATTGTTCTTTGAATTTAGAGTAGATGCTAATGAGGATTTTCAAGGTTTCTCAACAACTATATATATATATATATATATATATATATATATTTTTAAATACATGGAAATATATAAAAATAAAGAAAAAATCCCGATCATGGCCGTCAGTGTGAAAAAAAAACAATGATAAGGCTCGAAAAAACAACAAAAATTGACTTAAGAATGCAATTTAAATGAAGGCGTCTATTAGAGGATTTTCGAATGACAATTGCATTTTTCTTTTTAAGCGCTGATTTCATTATCATCTTGATGATCTGATAAATTTGACTGGGATATGGCATACGAAATGTCGGTCCAGGATCATCGAGCCACAATTGTCATAAATTTTCATAAACTTCGATGAATCACATTAGTAAAGTGAACACCAAACGATATGATTTCACCTACCCTATTATTTATTTGATAACCATTTTGAAACAATCAACTTCAATGCATCATACTATATGAAAATGAAGTTGAGTCTATATTAGGTAACGTCATAATCTTGAATTCAAAGATTCAAACGTGTCATACTCTAAACAATTATTCCTTTTGGCTTTTACAAGTGAAATTCGTACTTTCATTTGAGAAATGACCCTTAAATCATATCTTCTTAGAAGTGTTGAAATTTTTCCCAAATAAGTAAAAATATTGAAAAAAATATGGAGAACACATTGTAATTTTTTTTTGTAGGACCTAATGTCCTATTCTAATATGAACAAGAAAACAAAATTTAAAACCCTTGACATATGAAAACTCTTATATGAATCAGGTGTAAACTGTAAATATTAGTGGAAATCGACCAAATTGGTCGTTTACGTCTTTTGAAAATGAAAACCAATTATGTTTTTCAAAAATATATTTTTTTAACTATTTTGACAATGAAAGTTTTGCAGGCCACGAACATTCAAGATTATTTTGTGCAGAGAGTTAGATGTCGTTCCAGATGTTAAAACCTCTAGAGTAACTACTGTAATAATATGCGGTAACATAAAAATAAACTATATAAAAAATTTATCGACAAGTTATAAATAACTTGTAGACATGCCACTATAGCGCTAGTTGAATAATATGGTTTACTATACCACTCTCAAAGTATCATATAGTCTAGTAAAAACTCGGCACTCTAGTAGATCGATATTTTATAGAACAACTCGTTCACGAACTCCCATACTTTCAAAGATAAACTTATATGGACGAAAAATCTCAAAAAAGATTCTAAATATGAAGGTGTGATCTCAGAACTCGGATGTTATCTCGGATGTCTAGCATTTGTGGCAACAATCATAAACTCGAAAATCTGATCACTTGATTCACTTTCTCTCTCTAAATATTTTTATTTTCAGCTCTTGTGCATATATGAATGGTCCCCGAGAAATAATAAAAATAATAAAAAAAAGGTAGCATGGACAATTGAACTCAATTATGATTAAAAAATATTTAATTGAAAAATATAACTAAAACATATTTTTTTGTTATGGACAAATGACCAAAAATCCTACCTATTCTAAATATTATATGAGAATTTGCACAAATACACACCACCTACTCTAGTCTTCTATTCTTAGACTAGTCAGCCATTTTTGAATACAAAGTAGTAAATATTCCAAGTACTGCCAAGTTGTAAATTATTGAAACATGATTGCGTTGCATTCTATCCCAAAAAAAAATATATATATTTTTGCTCTTTTATTGACCAGAGACCTTAGACCCAATATTTCATTTGCTTTATTGACATCAAACAAGAAATGGGCTTCTCTCAATTCTTGAAATTTCCTTCTTTTTCTTCTTCTTTTTTCTAATAAGCTCCACTCTGTGTTCAGCTTCTCCTGGAATTGAAAATTGTTAAAAGGGACTTATTTGGATATGGGTATTTGCTTAGGTACCCCTGCTAATAGTGATCATTCTGTTTCTCGAAAAGGTTTTGGTATGATTTCTGAACTTACACTTTCTTGAAAACTTATTCTTTTTGTGTGTTCTTTTGGCGTTTTTGCTTTGCATTTGTGTTGTTTGCGTCTATACATTATGAAGTAGTTGGTAACAATCTTTAGTGGCACTGAATTCCAGGGAAATTTTGCTTTAATTTCTTGGATTTGCATATGCGATGTGTCCCTCTGTTTGTGAGACTATGGGATGGCCTGGCCGAACCCAACCTAACACGTGTATTTTTTGTCGGGCCTATGGGGCTTCAGTCTATTTGAGTTGGACCAAAGTAGGCTCAGATCTTTCCGGGCATCTAAAAATAAAGTTCGGGCCAGCCCTATATATGGGCTCGTCGGGCCAATTTTGCGAGCTATAAGCATAGCTGCTGAGCTTGAATCGTCTCATCGTTTCATTCGAGAAATAGGGTCTTAATAGAAAATTGGACAATGTTTCGGAAAGTTACACCATTTGCAATTTACCAATTTACTTTCTTATTTCGATCCATTGCAGAATCACACAACTATTTCAGAGAGTTTGGTTCTTTTTACATTAAAAAAAAAAAAGAAGATTAGTTAGATACTTCATTTGGATTAAAAAGAGAAGGACTCACACTTCACTTTTGTGAAGCAATTCATGAATTATAATTTATTTTGCAGAAGTTTCTACTACATTAAATCACTTCTTCTAAAAGCAGAAGTTTTTGGAGACACTCTCTAACTTAGCTTTCTCTGGTCTTAATATCTATTTTGCAGACTGAGGTTAGATACTTGGGTCAGCTTCGGCACGAAAATTTGGTGAAGCTAATTGGATATTGCTCGGAATCTAAAAACAGAATGCTAGTCTATGAATGCATGCCTAAAGGTAGCTTGGAGAATCACCTATTTAAAAGTAAGTTCTCTCATAGATTCTTTCTCCGCAAAAACTTATGTGAGACGATATGAGACCGTGAGACGGTGATACTTTTAATGTAGAAAGTGATACTTTTAGTGTAAAAAATGATACTTGTCTAAACACACTTAAATGGTTTGAATTCTAAAATGATCTCTTGAAATTCATTTTGCTTCCATCATTGAAAATCATTATAAAGTATAAAGTTTCATCATAAATCATTGCTCACAGTAAGGTAGTATTCGCAAACACTTAGAAAAAAATGATTGTCAACTTTTGGCTGGAAAAAAAAAAGTAGTTTTTGGCGTTTTCAAATACGAGCTTCTGAATTCGCATAATTTAATCAGTAGGGGAAGAATGCTTTAAGTCTTGTGATTTTTGCTTCTGGTTTGATTTTCACATAAATTAAATATTGGGATAATTACAAAAACACCCTTGAGGTTTGGGCTAATTACAAAAAAACCCAGAGATTTTTGAAAATTACAAAAAAATCCTTGAGGTTTAATTCTGTCTTACATTTTTTTCCTTCATAAGTTAAAAAAACATATCAAAAAACCCCTGATATTTATAAAAATACTATAGTTACCCCCTTAAATTTAACACATAATCAAACCGATTGGGTTTTTTGTAATTTTGAAACATCTCTGGGTTTTTTTCTAATTAGCCCAAACCTCAGGGGTGTTTTTGTAATTATCCCTTAAATATTTTTACACCTTATTCACCAAATATTAAAATTCATTCAACTTTGATCAGCTATTATTTGCAAGCACTGTCAACTTCTAATTCCCGACTACTTTTTGCTTATGTTACACTAAATCGCTTATGTTACAATAATTTGAAAAGGTCTTTCTTCTTAGGATTGAAGTGCATTGTACTTGGGAATCTGAAATTAGGACCATGTTCTCTGAAAATTCCATATGCATGAATATGTTTCAACCTATTATTTTTGTCAGTCAGAAAAAGGGCTCAACATAATTGTGAACTTGAATGCAATTTCTGTATAGAAGGAGTGCAGCCAATGTCCTGGCCTACTAGACTGCAAATCGCTATTGATATTGCACGAGGACTCTCCTTCTTACATAGTCTAAACGCCAACATAATCTACCGCGACTTGAAGGCATCCAACGTTCTAATTGATTCGGTATGTTAAACTACTTAAACCCAACTTTTGTGGGTAAATTCTACTAACGGATAATTACAAAAACCTCTCTAAGGTTTGGGCTAATTACAAAAATATTCAGAGATGTTTCAAAATTACAAAATACCACTAACATTTTATTATGTCTTAAGTTTTATGGGGTAATTGTAATATCTTTATAATGTTAGCGGTTTTTTGCAATTTTCAAAAACCTCTGGAGTTTTTTGTAATTAGACCGAACCTCAGGGGGTTCTTTGTAATTATCCCTACTACTAATCTTAATTTCCATAGAAATATTATTAATTATATCATCTTTCATGCTTTGAACCTGCAGAAGTTTCACGCAAAGCTTTCGGATTTCGGCCTTGCAAGAAAAGGTCCAAGTGGTGATGGAACTCATGTTTCCACTAGAGTTGTGGGCACAATGGGTTATGCTGCCCCAGAATATGTGGCTTCAGGTTAATTTCTTGTTCATCGAATCGAATTTCAAAGTATTCGACTTCCTCTAATAGAATTAATCGTGTAGACATTAATCCGATTCGAAATTCAATCCTGAATTTGAATTTGAATCAAATCGAATTGGATTCTTGGTTTTTGAGTCGAATTCGAGAAAAAACCTCACAATTCATCATTCACTCGAATATTCATATTTGAAATTCAAGTTGCTTCAGAAATCGATTCAAAATCCATAGAATCCAAATTAAAATTTGAATTCTAATCTAAGGCACCATTTGGATTATGGATTTGGAGCCGAGGACTTCAAATCCATAATAACAAGTCTGTTGAGGTTGTTTGAATGAAGTCATTCAATAATGGATTTCAAATCCTTCTTATTTGGGGTCGTTTAAAATCCTTCCCCAAATTCTCTCTCCAAGTCTAAATTCTCTATCCAAAGGCAAAAAATTATGTGAGACGGTGAAAGTCCGTGAGACCAAGAGATTTAGCAAAAAGTGATATTTGTCAAAATACACTGAAATTAGTGTATTTAGACAAGTATCACTTTTTGCACTAAAAGTATCATCGTGTCACGATCTCACGGTCTTACACCGTCTCACAAGAGACCTGCTGCTATCCAAATGCATAAAAATGAACACCCTTGTTTGCGAATCATCTTTCAGTCGTAATTCATTAAACCTAATTTCGTTTTTCCCACACTTGTTAACAAACGCAACCGAATGTAACAGGTCACTTGACTCCAAAGAGCGACGTTTACAGCTTCGGAGTTGTTCTGTTAGAACTACTCTCAGGAAGACGAGCAATGGGCGACGAAACGATCGGAGGCGCCCAAGGCACCTTGGTGGATTGGGCAAAGCAGTTTCTAGGAGATGGCAAACAGTTCTCAAGAATCATGGACACAAGGTTAAGAGGCGAGTACTCTAAGAAGGGTGCCTAAGCTGCATCTTTGCTAGCGCTACGGTGCCTCTACATGGACCCAAAAACAGACCAACCATGGTTGAGGTTCTAGCTGAGCTGGAACAACAGCAAACTCTTCAAAGCTCACCACAAGCTAAGCTAGAACATCGTATTAAGACATTGACTTCTCATAAGTCGCATAATCTGTCGTAAATGTATATGTTATAAGATGTTATGTTTTGTTTTATAATGAAATTGTTAGAAACTCCAGTCTCCGATGTAACTAGTTCTTACGGCCTATTAGCCTAAGATCTCAACCAGCCGATCCGACGGCATTGGTGGAGTCTTAGCTAAGAACCACTTGACTTGTTCTTTCTTGCACGCCTTCCACCCCAACCTGATTACTACCCGTCCAAGAATTCGACCCAGATATAATTTGTGAATCAAATCAATAGATATCATAAATTTAAGGCATAATTACAAAAACACCCCTAAGGTTTGGGTTAATCACAAAAAAATCCAAACATGTTCAAAATTACAAAAAAGGTGGCGCTATTGACACCCCCAAAATTGATAAGTACACCCACCTTCATATAATTGCAAAAATATCATTCACTTAAAAGACTATATTACCCTTACTTAAATAAGTTTTGAATACACTCACATCATTCACCCACATTCTTCTTCTTCTCCAGGAAAGTTAATTTTTTTTTTATACAAACCCTAGATTTTTCCAACGCCCAAATTGTTGAATATTCGAACAATAAAGTATTCATACCCCCAAATAATGAATGTATATTCTTAGTTTATAGCATAAAATATGTTATTTCTCAAATTTTCATGTTAAAAAATAATGTCGCACAGTAGCAGTGCGATACTTAGCACGATCACGCGCTATGACAAAAAATTCATTGTGTCATCATGTCACATGGCCCATCGTGCCATGTTTATGCCACCGCGCCATCATGCCATGTGGCATGACGGTGAAAATGTCACCGTGCCATGTTTTTGCCATCGTGCCATGTGGCATGATGGCAGAAAGCCCATCATGTTATCTTGTCATCGTGCCATGTGCCCATCGTGCCATCATGCCACCTACGGTTTTTCATTAAAGGGTAAAATTGGAAAAAAGAGGGGGTGTATTTAACAATTGTGCCCTATTTGAAAAAGTGGGAGGTGGTGTACTTAGAAGATGGGTGTACTCATAAAAAAAAGGGGTGCCAATAACGCCGCCAAAAAAACCCTTCGATTCGTTTTGTCTTAAATTTAAGGGGATTAAGCTGTAATATTTTTGCACATGTCAGGGTTTTTGAAATATTTTTCGAAATTCACGGGTTTCTTTGTAATTTTCAAAAATTCTGGGTTTTTTGTAATTAGTCCAAACATTAGGGGTGTTTTTGTAGTTCCTGCAGTAACAAATTATAGCACTAAAAAAGTCCAGTTTTCAAAACTTTTCATTAATTCAAGAGTCCTGGTTTACAATGAAGATTACATGTGCCTGAAGATACAGGAAAGATAAACCACACCTCACCAGAAAACTGTCCATCTCTCCAATTTTCATACCAAGAAACGATCGATCGGAAAACCACTTACAACACAACGTTTCCCTCCTGGCGGAAAAAGGTCCCACGAGAGAAACCAAATCAAACAACAAAAGAATGGCAATCCAGCAATTTATACAGTTGCGAGCAGAAACCGTTACTAAATGCTCTTCATTACAGCGGCGTCTCTACTTCATTTGTTGCATGTCCTCTTCGGTTTTCCAAACTACATCTTCAAGGCACGTCGACAGATTTTTATAGAACTGCGTGTGAACACCAGAAAAACAGACATTTTGAGTGAGCGTAGAATTGCATACTTAAGGTTTCAAATTTTTTTGTTGTAGCGATAGAAACGAACACGTATGAAAGAAGATATTGCATGTGGAAATCAGAATTTTGGCGCAAATTTGTACCTTGTGAAACTCCAAAGTGTCTCCCTTCGCTTTTCTAACCTCAACCATGTGCAAAGAAGGGGCGACTTGAAATACCTGAATATAAGCACGTAACACGTATTAGCTATCATGCAAATATATGAAAACTTCTAAATATTTGGTTCAAGCTGATTAATAGTTTTAGGAATAATTACAAAGAACCCCCAGGGTTTAGCTTAATTACAAGAAAACTCAATTATCTTTGAACATTACAAATGTTGTCTTGACATTTGTTTCTCTTGCAAATCACCCCACAAGAGGGGTGTATTTGTTAAATATTTACAAACCTCAAGGTGCTATTTGCAATTTTGAAGGATAACTCGAGTTTCTTTTTTTTTGTAATTAAGCTAAACCCCAGGGGTGTTTATGTAATTAACCCACAATTTTATTATAAAATACCTCAGTAGCAACATTAAGGTTGCCTTTTCTTCCTGCTTTTGAATTTTCAAGCCTCATCTGGAAAAAGTAGATAGAAAAATACCAAAAGTGAGCATTAGAAAAAGGTCGATGATCGAGTTTTATTACATCATCTGATTAATTTCCCTACTGAAGGCGAATGACATTACACAAAAGCAAAGCTGAAAAAAAGTAGTACAAAAATTCACTATTTACCTTGTAGTTCTTCTTGTGAACATCAAAACCAAGAGGTTTTGCAGCTTGTTCGATTTTATTAATTATCTCATTGGCGGGCATCTAGATGTGAATCTTGTCTCCTTCTTGTATCCCTGTCACCAGTCAAACGAGTAAGATAAGGCATAAACAAATTGCTTGATCATATGTAAGAATTTGCTTGTTCACATTTTAATTTT